>QXVX01004779.1:0-10850 GCA_013436065.1 Halocynthia aurantium | reverse complement strand
ATATTTACAGATATAGATACTATTAAGTATTGCAATATTCCAATCACATCGCCTTGCAATTCGGTCGCATACTGTTTTAGACGAGTTAGACGAGTTAGTTAGACGAGCAGTTTCGAGGCGTGCTGAAGCGTGATACCCACGAACACAGAGACATTCAGTTCTATTCATAAAGACAGATATAGGAGCTCGTTTGTTTGTTTGTCGCTATAAAAATATATGACTGTATGGTGTTGCTTAGTAATGAAATTCGAAATTCATAATTCAAACTGTCATTTTTCTTTTTTTGCGTCGAACAATTCAACGAACATATATCCTTATTGCAACATCGTCCACTATCAAGGTTTCTTAACAACCAATGGCTGACATGGTTGATTGAAAAAATTCAATTCGTTGGCATGGTTGAATTATTCTGAGATAGTCAACTCAAATAACGGCTCACAAACCGTCTAAATTATTGTTAAATTCATGATCTTCCTTATGTCCTTGCCTGTTTATGCGCCTGCGCAGTCTGACTCTACATCTACATAACTGATTAGGCTTCATCTTGAATTTGCCATTTTATTATAAACAACAAATTAACTGCAGTTAAACATTTACTTCTACTCAGGAAATCGGTGCTTATTGCTACATAGTCAGTGTTAGAAAAGGGGTCTCAACACTGCTACGTGACATATTATATTCGTTATTACATGCGTATATAAAGTGACAAGATATATACTTTTGATTCATTCCCGCGATATAAAACTGAATACTGCAGTGTTTAAGCAAGTACAACAATTTGAATTTCCAGTATTCATTGTAAATAAATTGTATCTTACCCGGTAGAAACGTAGAGGTACCAGGAAGTAGAAAATACAGCTGCCATGCAAATAATCAATGCTGCTACTTTCCGTCTATATATAAGCATCTTAATCGCTAAGTTATGACTAAAATTGAACCTTGAATAAAACGTAAGTTATTGAAACTATAGAATTTACTTATTCTACATCTGTATACGATAAAAACAAGGTACAATACAACCGCGCACACACATTATGCTATTTTGGCGTTTATGCGAGAAACCAATTTCTAACTGTCCTCCATTATTTCTCAGCTATACATGGGTGAGTGAGCACTTTATGAAATGCTGCGAGAGTGTTGCATCACATCATCCGTGTACATTCCAACGTATGGGCAGTTTCGTCTGTTCTAAATTACCTAGGTTTACTTTTATTCAAAGATTTAAAGACCTGGTATACTGTACAATACCTCCTATGTCTCCTAGACCACAGATTAATATTTGACACCAGAGGCCAAGCTGCCACTGTAGCTTTTCTGCGTTTAATATGTGCCCGCACAATACAGTAGCAGGCAAAGTAGTATTTTAATATGCAATTCAGTATCATAGACGAGATTGCGAATAGGAGGAAACGCGCTGGTTGATATAGATGAGATTTTGAGTGGGCAGAAATGCATTGGTTCATATAGGTGAGATTTTGAGTGGGCAGAAATGCATTGGTTCATATAGGTGAGATATTGAGCGCGCTTCCACTGGAAACATATTATAATAAAACGGAAATTTATTCTTTATCTACCATATATAATATTGGTAGATTGCATATTCTTCGTTAGAGAGAAAGTTAGGGTTATTCCTTGACTTTTTATGGGCCTGTGCATTCTGACTTCACATTTGTATAAGTTATATCAGTTATACTGTATAACTGATTATGCTTCATCTTGAATTTAGTAGTTTAATATGGAAAGCCAATTATGGCTGAAACTCAATTGCAGTTAAACATTTTCTACTACTAAGATAACCAGTGCTTATTGCTACATAGTCAATGTAAGAAGGGATCTGAATAGCGCTATGCGACATATTATATTCGGTGTTACATGTGTATAGGAGATGACTTGATTTGCACTTTGATTTATTCGTTTGATATAGAACTTATCGCTACAACTGTAAACTTATTTTTGAGCTCTTGCGCATTTGAAGGTATCTTTCTCTGAACAAGTCCAATTCAGACCTGTTATTGTGAGGCCGCTAAGAAATAAAATTTGACACGCTGCATTATTTCACACGCATAATTCATTTATTTCAATTTCAAAAAAGCTTCCTAGATGTTATTCAGTGATAGTATTACATAAAGTGACTGACGGGATGATGACGGACCCAAGAGGTTACTATAACCTCATTAAAGTTCCCCATCATTGCTCCATTGACCCTGCATATTTATACAGCTGAGGTCTGTTAGCAGTTATACGAACAATTAAATATTATTGAGTAATAATTCGCGTGGTATTTTGTATTGAGACTATAATTTACAAGCTATGGAAATTTTGCATCTACTTCTTCATAACTACGTTAATTCTGAAATATTTTATATTTATGAGTCCTAGGTTCGAATTTGACTTTGAATGAGGGAAATTTTCCCAACTTTTTTGTTCTCTGGTTAGTTCCCATACTGTACCCGTTCGGTCTTGTGTGAAAGTTCGATTCCTCTATCACAAAGTCGCCGATTTTCAGTTCTATTTCGACGTCAGTTGTCGGAAAATGATCGGCAATAACACGGACTGGTTTCTTCATGCGTCTGTAATAATATGGCATATCCACGGTTTGAAATAGCATCGATGCATCGGTCTGCTTGTAAGACATCAGTTCGTATGCAGCACGACAAATCTGTAAAAATAAACCGGTATAAATATAATAGCTATAAAACTCCAACTCAATAATAGGATGAAATATCGATGATGGATGGACAACGTTCCCCTAATGCAAATATGATATGTACTGGGAATATGAGACGACATGAAATATAATCCGTAAAAGGGGGAGTTAGGATATTCAAACATCTGTTTGTAAGAACATGTCGCGCACCCAAACATTTTACCATAAAAAAGGTAATAATATATAAACCAGCGGACTTACATTGGACGATCCAGTGCAAACAATATAATCACATCTTGAAAGCAAATAAATATCCATGATGACCGATTCCATTCCCTTTTCGCTCTCACGATTCGGAATTCCAGACTGTTCCGTTGCAAGATTATTTCCAATGAAAGTATACCGAGGGTATCTGCGTAATCAAAAATTCATAAAATGAGATTCCTTAGATGGATTCAGAGACAAAGCATTAGTTCCTAGTAGCTACTGCACAAATCGGTACTGCCAAGCTTTTTAGCAAATATCACTGCGAAATGAGATTTCCAGAAGTTAGCTGCGACAATCATAGCATACGCTCGAACAATTCGTTGTGATTATTTATTCAGTATGTTATAAAACTAGTTCATTTTTAGTCATATACAGTATCGAACGTTTCAACGCCAATGTGTTACAGTTTCTGTAAAATACTTGTAACTTCGAAACCTCGTTAAGCGAATCCTCATAAATCGAGGAATAGTTCTATGCTTGTATTCTATCATTACTAAATATCCATAAAAATTAGCACCACAAGTTGTAAATTGGGAATAAATATCGTAAACACTTTCATCCAGCATTTAAATAATTTCCAATGAAAGTATACCGAGGGTATCTGCATATTCATAAAATGAGATCCGGTAGATGGTGTCAGATGTTAATTATATTGTACTCTGCCGCGTAAACTACTACAAATGCACTCCCACTAACAAGGGAGAAACTCCGCTATCGTTGTCCGATTATCAGAAGGTCAAATTGTAAATTATGTAGTAATATTTCATAAAAAGCATTTAAATAATTTCATTCTTACTTTTCTTTAAACTCTTTCAGCACAGTAGCTCCATCAGTTGCCAAATAGACAATTCGTTCAGTTGCTTCCATTCGTACAAACCATTGTTCGACATAAAACATATATTCCTCTGCTGGATGAAGGTCTGCTTCTTTTCCTATTTTATCTCCTCTTCTCACTTGAATTCTATCAAAATTAATTTCCTAATTAGCCTCT
Source organism: Halocynthia aurantium (assembly GCA_013436065.1). NCBI lineage: Eukaryota > Metazoa > Chordata > Ascidiacea > Stolidobranchia > Pyuridae > Halocynthia > Halocynthia aurantium. Next base: position 6,945 of record QXVX01004779.1, on the reverse strand, counting down.
AGTGGATGTGGAAACATTTAAAATGAACCGGTGCATTACGTCAGTAACAGTTTGATTAACTGGGTTGATGAACGATCAGTACTACTGTAATTGAATATAATATTCTCACTTAATGATAAGGATTTGTTCCAACGTCCTAACTAACGCCCTCAAAGATGTGAAGTTTTATAATTTGAGAACGGCTTGCTATCGATACTGGCCTCTGCCGATGAGGGGCATAATGTGCTGATAGGGGGCGCAATACACTTGCCTTGGGTGTTGGCAAACCCACTGTACGCGACTGGTAGTAGTGGTTAGTTCATAATAATAATAATTCACTCACCCAGCGATCGGACTCTTGAATCCTATCCGCCTTTGCTCTTCTTCCAATTTCTTTTCCATCCACTCATTTGGTCTCATTAAATAACCTACTATCTGACCCATATACCAAACGAAAGGATCTCCCTGAAGTCGATTTAATTTTTCTGCTAATGATTCGGGAATTGTGAAATCATTGAATTCTGGAAGATTGAAATCATATCTATTGTTTGATCGAGCTATTACTTGATAGGAATCCAAATCCTCTGCAGTGTTTTTGCCTGTTGGGAAAATTTTATTATTTTGAAAATTCAACACAAAGACATATTTTGTGATACACTCGTACTTTGCATAAGCCATGTTATTTTATCATATAAGATCACGTTGAGTTTAACCCTTTAATTTAATTAAAAGTAATGATATGTTACATTGTGTTGTAATATTTATTTCCTACATTATAATGTTATGCAAAATATTAGCCATTGCAAACTAGTTACAGTATTATAATTATTGCTAAGCTTAAATGGATTGTCGTAGTAAGAACACACACACACACACTCACTTGTTAGTATCGGTAATCCACTAATATCTCCATCATTGACGCATTTGCCCACCGGTAAATATGCCAACTCCCATCCTTGCTTTGAAAATTTCCAATTTTTTGAATGAAAGATAATCGTTCTGTTTGTATGAAACGCCAATTGCATACAGTTTACGATGAAATGAAATTCACATCCAAATCCACAATCATTCAGAATTCCACAATGCACTGTTCTTGCTGTGCTGCAGTTAGGTGGATTCTTGATACATGGAAATAAAGTTTACAAAGTTTGGGTCGTGCCAATTACGAGACACCACTGTACAGCAAAACGAAGTTCAATTCATGTATATGTTTAATAGAGATTTTGTCAGGACCATAAAATCAGTTCAAACTAACGGCATCATAGTAATGGCCTCTGATTGTATTCTGGGCATTGTCTTATTTGTACCTTATTGTTTACATGCTCAATAATATTGCCCCATCAGTTGACCCAATGTAGAAATCTCACCATTAGATCACGGATCCTGTTTTGTACGTATTGTGACGTTTCATACAATTCTAGCTTTCTTTTGTCTTCGGAAATTTCCAGGCAGGCGCTCAGATTCTTCAGTTTCATGCTGAGAATATAAATTAAAGTTAGTATTGGGACGAGGAGAGATGAGAAATGTAGCAACCGGAATAAATGCCAGAATAAATTTGTTAGCTTCTATCGCTACTGCATCATATTCAATTTTACCATGTTTAACAATTACCCTCAGTATTACAGACTATCTACCTAGGTAGATATCTAAAGTAGAGCTAAAAAACGGATGTCATAGCCGCTGTATTATTGTATTATTATTTTCTAGGATCCATTTCAAGCTGCATTCATTACTTGAGTCTTTTTGTAATCAGTCATATAATTAAATCATATGTGTTTGAGAACAAATATGCAGTGTCCATAATGAAGTAAAGTGGTGCTTAGTGTTTTGCACGACCCGAAAGTAAATAGCCCACGCTCTTGGAAATACGGTCTGAACTGGCAACAATATAAATATAACGAGCTCACTTATATTCTTCATTAACGGTTTTCAGCAGTTCGTTTTCGTCTTTGCTTCCCGATTTCGTTAAATTTTCTCGAATAGTCATCCATTGATAATTTGTTTTAAAAAACAATGTTCTCAATGCTTGGTAATCGCCTATCTGGATCCCCATACAGGTTTGCACATGGATCTTGTGATGAGATAGACCATGGACATATGTTGGAAGTTTCACAGAAGTTCGAGGGGCGCTGTAAGAACAAAAAGTTTCAAATTAGAATAATTTCAGAGGCATTGAGGTATTTGAGGTCATAATGAATTTTAGTCGTGTCTGATTAATGGCACAAAGTTCAAATATTTACAGATATAGATATTATTAATAATTTCAATATACAAATCACATCGCCTTGCAATTCGGTCGGATACTGTTTTAGCTATTTACCAATTTTATGAAGTCATATGGAGTGGTAAATGGCGTTTTTATTGTGTATACATATCATATGGATCTCTATATCCTGTTATTTAATAGTTGAATTTTATTGTTAACTAGAAGAGAAACCCTGTGCTTCACCGGGTAAAGCTTTAAAGAACTTAATTTTAGAATCCGATCGATAATAGAATAGTTGAGTAATTTTTAAAGAACGTCAGAGCAGTTTCGAGGCGTGCTGAAGCTTAAAACCCGCGAACACACAGAGAAACATTCAGTTCTATGTATCTAGATTCTAGACAGATAAGGGAGCTAGTTTGTTTGTTTGTCGCTATAGAAATATATGACTGTATTGTATTACTTAGTAATGAAATTCGAAATTCGAAAATTTGTACATACAACTTGAACTTTGAACTGAATTTTAAACTCTATCTTAGTCATTGTTACAAGAAATGTAATGATGATATTTACCATGGATTCGATGCCAATATTAATAATTTCGTATTTTTTTCCTGTTTTTGCTTTGAACAATTCAACGAACATTTATACATATACATCCTTATTGCGACATCGCACATCATCAAGATTTCTTAACAGCCAATGGCTCACACGGTTGATTGAAAAAATTCAATTCGTTGGCATGGTTGACTTATTCTGAGATAGTCAACCCAAATAACGCCAGGTAATTCTGCTAGTAATCTTTTACATCAGTAATCATTATTAAACTTGACGGTAGGATGGCAGGGGGTTAATTATGTATACGTGTACAATATTGGAAACTTTTATACACTGAACATCATGAGTACGTTGCGAATAGTTTGATCCTTGATCTCATTATGTTCGTAAACATTAAATAATACAGAAACTGTAGCTCATGGGCTTCAACCTAATTACAGAGAAGTGTTTCGATACTGTATATTACCAGGAATTACCCGTGTTGATTATTTTGTAAAACACAATGAATTAAAACCCAAAATAACCACAAAAGTATTGGCATGTATTTCCTGTACCATGAGCAAGATTTATCATCAAACTAACGTGCAATAATATTTTTACTCATTGTCTACCTCCCAGTAACCAATAAAATTCAATTACCGAATCTTTTATGTTTAAGTTATGTTGAGGTGAACTGTATATATTTGTAATTCCATAATCTTCGTTAGGTGATATGTTATTATAGTTCCTTGCCCCATTTTGCCCTTTTATGCGTCTGGGCAGTCTGACTCCACATCTATATAACTGATTAAGCTTTATCTTGGATTTGTTAAACATTTACAGGCAACAGGAAACCGGTGCTTATTGCTACATAGTCAAACAGTGCACAACACATACACTGCTACGCGACATATTATATTCGTTATTACATGTGTATATAAAATGACAAGATATATACTTTGGATCCATTCCCGCGATATAGAACTGAAAGCTAGGGTGTGTTTAAGCAAATACACCAATTTGAATTTCCAGGATTCGTTGTAAATAAATTGTATCTCACCTGGTAGAAACGTAGATGTAACATGAAGCAGAAAATACAGCTGTCATGCAAATAATCAATCCTACAAATTTCCGTTTGTATAAATACATCTTAATCGCTAAGTTATGACTGAAATTGAACCTGGAATAAAACGTAAGTTATTGAAACAACAGAATTTACATATCCTACATCTGTATATAATAAAAACTATTGTACAATACAGTCGCACATACACTATGCGATTTTGGCGTTTATGTGAGAAACCTATTTCTACCAGTCCCCCATTGTATCGCAGCTATAATACATGAGTGAGTGAGCACTTTATGAGATGCTGCGAGAGTGTTGTATGACATCGTCTGTGTACATTCCAACGTATGTGCGGTTTCGTCTGCTCTAGATCAGTGGTCCCCAACCTTTTTTTGAAGCGACCCCAATATTCAAAAAAGTCGAATTCTGTTACTACTCGCGACCCCATCGTGAGAAACGCGCGCATCTTGATTGCGTCTTCCCATCCTAACAGAAGTTCAGCGACAAAGGCTTAGTCAAGCTGGCACGACTGGTATATATTTCTAATCGAGCGATATGTTCACGGGCGCAAAAAAGACGTACGATCACCGCCTACCTACCTGGTACGACGACGGCTTCAAAATCCACCCCGCCTAAACTAAGAACTCCCTTCGGTCGGATAATTTTGATTTTCAACAATAGCACCAAGTTATACCTCTCTTATTTTGGCCTAAATTTTGGCGACCCCATTAAATTGTTACAGCGATTGTCACAGGTTGGGGCCACTGCACTAGATCACCTAGGTTTACTTTATTTTAGGATTTAAAGACCTCGTATCCTGTACAATACCTCCTATGTCTCCTAGACCACAGATTAATATTTAACACCCAAGGCCAAGCTGCCACTGTAGCTTTTCTGCGTTTGATATGTGTCCGCACAATACAGTAGCAGGCAAAGTAGTATTTTAATATGCAATTCAGTATCATAGACGAGATTGCGAATAGGAGGAAACGCGCTGGTTGATATAGATGAGATTTTGAGTGAGCAAAAATGCATTGGTTCATATAGGTGAGATTTTGAGTGGGCAGAAATGCATTGGTTCATATAGGTGAGATTGCGAATAGGCGGAAGTACATTGGTTTGTATACGTGAGATGGCGAAAATGCGAAATGGCAAAAATGCATTGGTTTATATGGATGAATTGTGGATAGTTTTCATTTAAATTGTTTTGTATTTCGAGGTGAAGTACTACTTTTTACTTCATTATAACATTATATGTAACTCTATTCTTTTTCATATTATATGTATTTTGCCTTCCGTCTAAAGGAAGAGTGGGAGTTCTAATTTCATATGCTGTGTTTGTTTTTAGTATGAATGGAGTGTTATAGGAAGAAGAATTTTATAGGCATCTACTGATGGCAGTGGTTGTAATAGTAGTGGAGAATACAACGAAAACTTTTACTAATACTAACCAAGTTCTACAATCTAACCCTAACTCACATCTATTTCCATCATTCACCACACTACCTGAAACAAACAGCACATCATTTGTATCACCATGTTTATTTCTATGAGAAGTAAACTACAGATCGTACTTTTACTCTTCTCATTAATGGTGGATACCAGTGGTTCTCAACCTTTTTATGCTTGCGGACCGGTAAACGTTAAATTTGCTGCTGCTTCATTGACAATATGCGAGATAAGCGCGGCTAGATATACAAGATATACAAAACTTGTTTGGTTACGGCATGTCGCTTTATAATTGATCTATACAAAGGACCATGTCTCTTCTGTGGACCGGTACGAAAATCACACATCATTTCATGTGTTTAATTACATTGAGATACCATTGCATCTTATTTCCTTATACAGCAAGTTACCCCGTCCTATGTCTGGTTGAATTTTATTCCTCGTCAAATTAACGAATTTCAACACATTGCACAAGACATTGATGGTATGACATCACCAACCGATAATGATAATCACACTTCTTATAATGTCTCTATACCAGAACAAACCTTTCTGCGTGTAGCTAAATCTACGCTTCTTCTAGCTTTCTATTTCATTTTGCTCTGGTTTACCATATTCCAGGGATTTCCCATTACCATATATGGTATACGTGAAGCTATCATACATGTGTGAGTGGCGCGCTAGAAATGTTAACGTAATAACACGAGTCATAGATACTATTACCGTTTATAGAAGTAGATATAATGTACGTAATGTTGAAATTAAAACAAGGAATGTTTCTGACAATGACCGATTGACAGGTATTGCTGAGAATAAAGGTCTTGGTGATGAGAACGTAGATAACCGTTCCGTAGATTCCCGTAGTATGTAGCATGCATAGGGTTAGCCAATTTTACAGTTACCATAAAAACATATAAGCTGCGTGGTAGAATGGTAACTTCCAACACACGCTCGCCACCTTGCTTATGCATGCACTGTCGAATGCCGGTTGAACGCTATAAGAGAAACATTCAAAGATTAATTGGAATTGCAAAGGTATGGATAGTTCAAAGATATCTCAGAGATATCTCAGAGATAAGGCATACGATCGATATGCTAGATAGGCTACAGTAGCAATTGGATTACGTATAGAAATTATTTGGCGTTTTGTTGCTTTTGTCGATGTTCCTGTCTGTAGACAAATTTTATGTCGCATATTTTCCTGTTTCATATTTATTATAGCTCGTTGTATTCTGCAGAATCAACTTCAATATGTTTGCTTGCTTGTGACAGGTGCATTATTTAAGGACATTATTTACATATTTTAGGGATTTCGACGGACGATCAATGCAGTTCATATGTAACACAGACTAACACTAACCAGACACAGACACGCAGTTAAACACTTTGTACTACTGAAATAACCAGTGCTTATGGATACATAGTCAGTGTGAGAAGGGAACTAAACAGCGCTATGCGACATATTATATTCATTGTTACATGCATATATGAAATGCCATGATATGTACTTTGATTCGTTTGCAAGATATAGAATTGAGACCTTCCTGAACCAGCTGCAGTTAGATTTTTTTTCACCGAAATAACCAGATTTACCCAAACCAAATATTATCCAAATTACCCATTGAACCCCAATTTCATCCCGAATTTTATTACTACCGTTTTCTGCATTAATGTTGCTGTCGTCATTACCCATTCAATATGAGGTTAACCA
>QXVX01004775.1:3219-31371 GCA_013436065.1 Halocynthia aurantium | reverse complement strand
AGTGTTTTTTTGATGCGTATCTGCATATAATATGTTTGAACGCATTCCGCACTGAAAATAACGCATAAGGCTTTTTAAGGGAGACTTGTATTTTGACTGAATACTAGATAAGAAGTACCTTAAATATTGGGAAGTTTAAAAAAATATTACGTTATTTAAAGATTTCAACTATGCGGGGGAACATACACATACGTCAAATAGCAAAACATGTTATACAGTACATATACACTAAAGCTGAATACATTATTGTCTACCTTTCACTTTATAATAGTCGTATAATATTCAAGAATTAAAAAAAATTACAGCATTTATACTAGCGTAATACACTAGTTAATTTCCTGTTAAAATTTTGGACAACTGACCGATAAGACAACGGGATTACCTTGATGTCAATCAACCCTTCTAGAAAGGGTGTTAATAGAATAAGATAGGTATTGGTAAAACAGTTAAGTCTCAAGGTGTTCTCCGCAAGTTGAGAGGTAGGTAAACTTGCCCCGCTGTCTGAAAATTGCTATCACAAGGAATTTATGGCTACGAATTTTTTTAAAAGAGTCTTAAGACTTTACGGACACTGTATATTTAATATAATGCAGGAAAAGGGAACTCAAACGGGATAATAATAATATTTATTGGATAGATATCACTCTTGAGGTCTGAAAAAGTGCTGTCACAATCCTTATGGTTGCAAGGTACTCGTACCCAACTAAATGGAGCATGTCCGAAATGAAAGCAGATCATTATTATTATTAGCATACTGCATGATTTCTCTCTTGACTACCAACACTAACAAAAAATATCATATTCCCAGTTTCCCACCTGTATGTTGGGTAAGAAATAAGTATACAGATATCTATAAAAAAATATACTACGAATATTATCTAGTTACTTAAAACTAGTCCAGCAACGATACACGCAGAACTGAATTTCGTTCTCAAGCATGAGATCTGCATCCCAATTGTCTTCATCACGACTTTAACAACTATAGAGTGGAACTTTATAGAACCATGCTATGTTAATGTTATGATCATCCAAGCCAAAGCCATGTAAAACAAACATATGGGGTACACAGCCAAGGCTTTCCGCTTAGGTGGTTGACTGTCGCCGAGAAAAGCAATCGATGCTGTAAATAAGGACATGATCAGAATCAAAAATGTTTAGCAGTTAAAAAATAATACTTGACTAGAATAACCATTATCTGTTCTTACCAAATATTGACCAGCCATATCCCAGAGCTACTATAATAAAACGCACGATAAAAAAGCCCAAGTTTTCTGGAGCAAGCCGGATGATGAGCCAACAGAACAATAAAGATGCAACGAGCGGAAACATACAATAACCAAGAACGCAGACGCTTTGGAAAAAGGATCTAGGGAGAAACGCAATGATAAATATAAAGCAATAGATAACTGATATAATAAATAAAAAAATGTATACAGGGACTTAAGGTAACGTAATGTAAGTCTGTAGTGAATTCTCTCCCCACTATTGTCTAAAACAGGGTTCTCCAAACTATGGCCTGTAGGCCACATCCAGCCTATTGCAGGAATTTATCTGGTCTGCTATACCTTGATATATATATATATATATACACGATACATAATGAATTAAATTATACAATTTTTTCAAACAAAAAGAGATGAACGGAGTGAAATTGTGGAGTATACCCCTCGCTAGCACCCTATTAATGAATCGACGTCACCCGAGGCAGCTCATTTCAATAACTCAACCTGTGGATCATTTGTACTATGATCAGACTTTCGCGAGTACAAGAGAGTACAGTGACCCTTCACAGAATTTTTAAAGGAGTGTTTCAGAATATTTAACACCAGGCAACAATGTCAGCCATAAAATCAAATGCATTTCAGTGGTATTTAGAATAGAAATGCTAAAACTGTAGTTGAATGTGTCTATTATTATATTACTATAAAAATGAATCTTCATATACAAATATGCTTGTGGCGGTTCTAATAGGAAAATGAAGTTAGATTCAATGTTACATGATAACTTACATTTCTCCACCCAATAACTGAGAATTTAAAGTCACGACAGCTGCTCCAACCCAGACTACGACAAAAACTTCAGCAAACTGTGGGCCACCAGATCCTGTCGTTTCATCCCTGGCGCCTAGAAAACGAGATTAACAAAGATTACACAAATATAAGGAATAAATTGAACCATCATCTGGAATTAATAAGACATAAATTTGTAAATAAATAAACTACAGTGGCAACATGCAACAACCCAAAAACCGAGAGATCAATCTCCAAAAATCTAAATTACCCGAATGAAAAGAAACTTTTATATCATACCTCAGCGTATGGCGGTACAATTTCAACTAGCTTTTAAACTTAACAGAATTCACCGGTGGTACCACGACATACTATAGAATAAAAACTACAAACCTTGTAAAAACAGTGCCATCAACACACAAAGAACGAGTGGACCCCAGAGGTCCCCTGTCAAAATATATTAAAACAAATTAATTACAGACATCAGGATATTTTCAACGGTCATTTGGGAAATGCGAAGTAATAGTTTATTTACTTACAATCTTTCAGTAGACTAGAATCCTTCTTCGGATAAACTATATGAAGAAATTTCTGTCCTATTGCTTTAACATCACGGAGCTATATTCACACACAAAAAAAGGAAAAAAGGATGAGTGAACTATCAACTTTCATAGTATGTGTAATTGTGACAGAAACTCCTGCGAAAGAATTCATTCGGGGGTGCAAATATCATTGATCGGTAATATCACATTCGCCAAAGGTACTGCTCAAGCATCCTTGAATATGCTATGGTCCTTCAGTGTATGTTGCCTCATTATGAAGCTTTTGGAGGATGTAATTTTAATGGTCCATATTATTGGTCCTATTCTGTTGCAGATGTCATACCAATCTTGTCCGGGTACCAATCCTCAACCATGAATAGATCACTACATAGAAGGTGACGAATGTGCTTGCAGTACAGATGCATATTTAACCAATCTAACCAACCCTCCAATCAAAACCCACATGAATTAGTAGTTAGTGGCGTGCAAACTCGACCCCTATAACAGCAACGTGCATTGTAGCAGTGGGGTATAAGACCCCAATATGTTAGTTCATTTGGTTATGCATAATTAAAAATATATACTGTTCACACCACTATTTGTAAATTGAACTGTGTTCCCAATCATTTATTCAAAACTATTTGTCAAATTAATATTTCATGTAGTAAGTGGAATGTGAGGAAGACATTTATCTCAATTTACAACGTCTTACAACAATAGGAAACAAGCATTTGCAGGAAGAAAAAGTGATGAATTGCTTTCAATAATGCGACTATTTTGCAAATTACTTACAAAAGTCAGTCTTATGGGTTCGTCTAATGTCGATAATTCATCTTCATTTTCCTGTGGTTGAAGCGTTTCAGGAACCCTTATTTGTCCTTCCACTGGATTCTCATACGTCACTTCTTGGAAATCCGACATAGCTGAACTACGACAACAATACTATTTGATGCAAATTCAGACCAGGCTGTACAGAACGAATTATACGAAATCTAACAAAAAACAAAAATCATTTGCGTTTCGCAACTTACCTACGCACTTACGTGGAACCGTCTACTACATTATTGACTAGAACTGCGCTGCACTCAATATCCAGAATTCTCGTCTCTGCCTCGCGCTTGTCGTACCATAATCACCTTGGTCGTACTTTTAATTAATAGCGTTGACTCTTCGATATAAAAGTTTTGGATAGTTCTAAATTCGTGCAAATAACAAAAGATGAATAAAATCCAGAAATAAATTGGGCAAGTGCGATGTTAGCGGCAGCGGTCAAGTGGTTGGATAATTTGACTCTACATAGGAATGGATTATGCACAATTTTTTCCACCTCTATATTTTTCCCTCTAACGCATAACTACCGTATAACGCAGGAAGGAGATAAAAAGAGCTGTGATAATAGTGTAGTGACTTTGAATGAGGTTGTAATAATCTCTTGGCTTCATCATCATCATCCTGTCAGAGATCAATACTATCTAATAAACTCCTGGATACCACATTTAGAGTTTTTGATAGGGACGTGATGTGCGTTTCAGGCTGCTCGTTTAATCTCGTACATGTTCAGTGCGGTGACCCTGTGAAAGACAATATAAGCCAATCATTTGATTCAGCTGTATTGCGTTATGGCATTAAAATATAGACCAAATAGAGACCCCATAATTACTGAGAACCATACAAACTTGTAATAGCAATAGAGCTACCACAGCGACTCGTGTAATATTGATGACTGCTTCACTTCTTACAATTATTCGTATCAATATTCACTAACTTTAAATTGTTACAAATTCCCTGTCAAAAAACAGCACTATCTTTATTTCAACGCGATTTCCGTCATGAATTTTAATGATGGGAAACAACTTCCACGAAACCGTTACTACATACTCTTATAAGGTTGCAAATATTTCATTAGTCAGTTTACAATCGTAACCTGGGAAGTCAGTTAGTGTAGTAACATAGAGCATGCCGTCTTCTAAGGAGTTGTTCGTTTCTTGCGCATCCAATACTACATGCCACGGCGTGTCTCAAGTCATTGCACCAAACAGAGCATTTGGTACAAGGTGAGTTATCTGATAGACTAGGTGACTAACATCATGAGTAGATTCTTTAACTTGTCTTTATGGCAGATTCATTTGGCTGTGGCTCATATTATGTCTGACCTGTGGACTGGTATGGGAGCTCTACATTAAATTGGATGAATACTTTGCCTTCGGAACCACAACTATGCACAATACGGTGTTTGATCCATTAATCGAATACCCTTCGATTGTGCTATGTAATTTTAATAGGTAAGAGCAAGGCGAATTAAGTTTACAAACGTTATTTGTGTTTGTGCATTGTGATAGTCATATATGAAAGTATTGGATGCGAAGTCTAGCTCAATCATATCGTATCCTTATACCCATCTCCGGAATGAATGCGCAAGGCCGACACTGAGCATCGGAACACGTGATTTTTTTATGAAATATATGTAATATAAGATTTTCAACGGTATATAGATTTTTCAACATTTCGGATTCTGCATTGCTGGTTGCCGATGCTCTCGATCACGCAAGTAGTCCATACCGCAATGCATCTTTAAACGCGGCACATTACCAAAACGTCGAAAAGTATTACGATGAAAATGATTGGGACCATAATAAGCATGCCCATTACCGAGACATAGTAAAGCCAGCGGGCTGGAGCATGAAGGAGTCTTTGTTAAGCTGTGAGTTCTCTGGAGAAGCATGCACTGCAGCAAACTTTACCGCGCTTGTCACAAGATTTGGAATCTGCTACACGTTTACACCGCAGCAGGGTAAACGACAAATCCATCCTGGCATGGGACAGGGCTTAAAGATGACCATTGATATTTTGCAGGTATATGAAATTCACGCCAAACCAGTTTCGGTAAGCGAATCTGGATTACACTTTTTTCGTGAAGACTTCTTGGTGTTTTCTTTAAAAATGAGGTGTATAAAAACTAGTAAAACGCAGGACATCTCGACTAAAACGAGACTACAGTATTTACATATTGCATCTTCAGAATAGCTATAGCGAACATCCAGAACTAGGGAGATCTGAAGCTGGAATTTACATACAAGCTTTTCCGAGAGGATTTTTGCCTGATTTGTCGAAAGCAACCGCAATTCCGCCGGGAAAATCTTCATTTGTCGCTCTGTACAACAAGAAGGTTTTGAAACGACCTTCCATTTCCATAGCTTAGTTATATTTCAATCATGCAAATTTTCTTTCTATTGTAGATGAAACTTATGTACGAGCCTTGGGGAATCTGTGATCCACATCCGAAGAAGTTGAAATATTTTGAATTGTACAATATGCAAAACTGCATGGAAGAATGCAGGTACAGTACTGAAGTAATGGCAAATTCTATTAAGTCGATAACAATAATCATGGTTCCGAGTGTATAAAATATTTCAGAATTGACTACATTATATCAACATGTGACTGCCATCCTTACTGGGTACCCAACAACTTCGTAGGCCACGAATGCGACGTATGGGACATCCTCAACTGCTCTGGACAAGCAGAAGGTTTGTAGTACTACAGTATGTTACATACTACCCAATATAATAGCAATATATAAGCCGCATTCTAAAGTAAAACCATATATCAGTTCGCAGTTTCATAAATCTTGAACCACCAGCATGTGGCTGTCAGTTTCAATGCGACATGGACGAATACACAATGAGCGTTTCGTATGCTTCCTTTCCTAGTGTCTTTGTTGGAAGTACCATGATTGAATATATAGAGGAAGACACTGGACTTGGTACGACGTGCCACCTGTTTCATTTGTGCACAAAAGGAGACAGGGTCTAATTCTTCATCATTTTTTTCTCAGACTACCTTTACAATGGAGTTGATGACAACGAAACTGTTCCGATTAACGACAAATTCGATATATTGAAGCCTATTCTTGTATACCGAGAAAATCATTTAAAGCTACAGATTTACTATAACGATTTGGTATACGAGTCATTGGTACAGGCAAAGGCCGTTACAGAAGTTGGGACGATAAGTAATATACATTTTTATAAATTTAATTTTATGCAATTCTCAGTTCAACAGTACGTAAAACATCATGTACTCGTTATAGGTGACTTAGGAGGTCTGCTTGGTTTGTGGTTGGGAACAAGTCTCGTTACACTGGCAGAACTATTCCAGCTGCTCTTGCAGGTCTGGAGAAGAATCTTTTGTTGTGATGAACCAGCTGCTGTCACACCATCGCGTAAAAATCATTGCATTCCAGACGACAAAGCAGTCGTGAGCATCGCATGAGGACAAGAATGCAAGAAACCACATAGGTTCCTGATATAGGTTATATTGACTTTATGGCGGAAAATACTGTCGTGCCAGGGAAAAGACAAGAATTTTGTGATGAGGAAGGCCTCCTCTGCTGGTATTATAAAAGCCATTGCACTAACAGCCCATCGCCAACCATTTTTTTACCCGAATTAGAGAGCTACAGTTTTAAAGTGTGAACATGCATAGAGGTACCGTTTGTGAATAAAAGTCAGAAATCTCGATAGTCGTATACAATCACAAAACTATACTTTAGCAAATGACAGCCACTACAGCCTTACAAAGGAATCCAATGCATAGGTCTGTTACAAGGCAAGGCATAGTTACATACTACTCCCTACAATATTATATTTTCGTGACTATTCTCAACTTAACACTCAAAAAATAAAATATTTCAGGCAAAATCGTTGCACGACAAATAATTGATTTTAAACGTATCGCTGACCTACATTTTTTACGCCACTAAAGTTAACTAATGGTTCCGTGCATGGTATTTTCGTAACCAACATATCACTAAACTCTACCCAGAATAAAAATCTGCTTCATCTTGGTGTATCCTGACTTTAGACTGAATTTAAACAGCGTTTTAAATTTAATCTAAAATAGCGTGTTGAATTGCATCGAAAAGCTTTCTTGAATACCACAAATTTAACCAGTTTAAAGTTTCGTTTCTTGAATACGGTTTTAATTACAGTCGGTTTAACTTCTTGAATACGATATTAGCCTCAACTCCGCGATTTTTCTTAATCTGAGCATTAAACCGCTTTCTTGCATACGGGCCTAAAAATTTCTACGTTGGACCAGCGGTTAGATTGAAATTTTACAGCAGTCGCCTAATTTCGGAAATCTCCGACCGCAACTGATTTATCATTCAAACATGGTTAGCTAACTGAAACAGTAAATAAAGAATATCAACACCCCACTGATAAGTTACTGCAATCCTCTGAATATATAATGGTGAATATCTTTATTTCGTCAACATGAACTTAATCTTTTAAACTACAAGGTCTTACAAATAGACGATGCAAATTAACAACCAAAGTACAGTAGAGCACTACCGCATTCATTACCACGACGCTTATACTGTACAGTTAAATTTTTTATCAATGCAGACAACAGCAGAACAGTCGGAGTTTTATATGAATCTAAGGCTTCGGAGTGAAATCGAACCACATTACATTACTGTACTGCACTTGATAGAAAACGAATAGGGTATGACGGGCCAATAATGTAATGAGGTTATTTACTCTCCATATGTTAGATCAACAAAAATATATTACGAATTTTGCTGTTTTCTCCCACTGTTGATGACTTTTTGTGCTTGGAAATACAGATCTGATGATTCTTTTACCACTTGTTGAAAGCAAAAGTAAATAGGTGTAAATCACACCTGAAGTTTCTTTGTAATGGTTTATAGCAGCAGTATGCATTATTTATTATTTCATGATCCACCATCAATTGAACTCCTGTATACTCATAGTATACAGAAGAAATTTCACTGTTTACGTGACTTTGTGAAGGCCTAATAACAACCATGACTGACACAGAAATTGTGATTTATTTTGTTAAATCTGTTTGAATTTAATATTTCATTCTTGAATGGAATATTACGGAATCTTATATGCTTAGCTGATTTTTCGAACACAAATACATATTCAATACAAATATTCAGGGGGAATTAAATTACATGCAAGACTTTCTCCCTAATTATTCAACAACTGTGAAATTATCGAAGGCAAACCATGCCAATAACTAACTGTATCAATGCCAAAGAAATAGATATCATAACATCTGCTCATCCACTACATAGATAAGGCTCTTGAGCCTAAAGGGTTTAGCAGGAACCTCAATCTAAAAGGGATTCTAGATTTATATATACAAATAAAATAAAAAGCAGATGTGCAGCATACATATCTATGAAGGTAGCATTAAAATAAGAGTGGTGTAAACAAATGGAGAATCATTCAATTGAATGTATGGTAATAAAACACCAGAGTGTAACCACAAGTCACAACAACATGATTGTGTAAATATATGTTTAAACCTGAAGTCTGCAACTTTGAAATTTGATAATACACACAACCACAAACAACATTCCAATAGTTAGCAGAAAACGAGAAAATGAGATTAAGTAAATCTTACCTACTTTGCCACTTGAAATATAGAAGAATATTGTAATACAGATGCATGCATTAATGTGAAACCGTTAAGCACCGATGCCAAATGCATAATTCTACCATAGCTGGGTTAATATGGGCCTTTTGCCAAACAAGTCCTTTGTCACCGGTAACTCCTTTACCTTTTACAACAGTCGACTGTCTTAAATAAGAGTATTGTTTAAGAAATAGTGAATAACACAATACTGATTAAAATGAATTGCTAACAAAAATTCGGCAATTTAATATAAACCAAGTTTAAAAACAGCAGTCACTTTTCCAAGATTGCTGCTATTATTCTGTTGAAACTCAAGTAAATACCAATCTTGCCACATCAATTAGGAGTTGCTAACTTGTATTAACAGATAATGTACCCAGTAAAGAATACTAAAGAAAAAGTACAGTACTAGAAAGTGATATATGATATATTAACAAAGTAAAATTATTACACTGTAATGTACCACAGGGACAAACTGATCCCTCATTTTCCAGATAGTTTAAAACATATATAGGTAGTGTGCAGCACGTACATAGGAAGTTAAGATGGCTTTTGGTAAAAAAAATACAGATTTCAAAATCTTGCTCAGGTTTTGCTTTAGATAACATTTTACTTCTAGAAGTCTTTGTGAGCTACACAGACCTATGTAACAATAAACATTCTAGTACTTGTTGTGCATTATGAATGTAGTTTTTAGGAAATAAAAATGCCATTCATGCTCTTTGCAACCAACACATGTGCTTTTTCATGTACTGTAGTCGAAAAGCATCATTGAGCAGACGCAAATGAATACAATTGGGTGCTCTACTTTTATCAAGTACGCCCCAGTGCACAAATGAACGCATTTATAATACCGGTTTCATTTCCACTTATTTCATACATGATATTAACTGCACATCAGTGAAAAAACCCTCTCATTTTTTGGCCATCTTGTACCATGCCAGCCACTTTTAAAAACCCTGGTGTCAGTTTATCATCTGCAGAGGGGAGAATGATGTTTTTGAACGAAGTCATAGATTTTTAGGGTAAGTGGTATTGAACAAATTGCACCGCTTTCTAAAAATAACTTCATTTTAATCACTAATGTATATGTACAGGTTTCTGGCCATTGCTGAAATGTTATTATTAGAAATAGTTCTGTGCCTCAACTATAAACAAAATACCACCGCCACTTATCATCACTCCGCTGTTAACAAGCTTCGAAAAATGATGTTAGTTGTTATTGAAAAACACCTGAAAGCACCGGGTTATGGCTCCCCACTGACAGTTGAGCAAGTTTACCTAGATTCCATTTAAACAAACATGGATTAACATCAGAGGGGCTTCATATCTGTTGATTTCTATTTCCAAACTAGGACCTGTATGAACACGAGGAAGAATCGCGTTAAAATTTACCGTAGATATAAAAACAATAATAATGGTATCATAAACGATGAACATAAACAAATTAAGAGCCGAACTTCACTAGCTCAGACAGATCTGGGAGAATAGGAAAGCACATATTCATACACACATATGACTTGACCTGTGAACTTTGCACTCAGGAAATAACTACTACTCTATTTACAATATTGCAATCATGATTGGATTGAACAAGTTGTCTGTTTTTCACACTCAATTAGTATTTATAGGTCAGACGTTCGTTAGACCTGGCAGTGTTGATGATGTCGTTCAGCTCCATCTCTTCACGGTATTTGGTGTCCTGGTAGTCAGCCAGCTTGCAAGTCATTTTGATGTAGGCAAAATTTGCAGAGAGTGTCATCAGGAAATGTTTCTGTTCACATACATATGTTTGAGTTATGAGGATAATTGTTTGCAGTATTTTTAATGAATGATAAAAATTCACTGAGAGTTCAGAGGACATTGTTGAGGTGTTTTTCATAGTTCCCTGTAGGATGTAGATGATGGATCTAAGATCATCATCACCACATAACTAGTGTCTCATTACAAAATATGTGGAATGTCATACCGGTCAATCTATTTTACTGTCCAATACATGAAAGGTTGTAAACTTTTTCCAGAATATGGATGTATCATGTAACTCGGGGTGTGGAGTCGAAGCAATTAG
The DNA here is from genome assembly GCA_013436065.1 of Halocynthia aurantium. Classification (NCBI taxonomy): domain Eukaryota; kingdom Metazoa; phylum Chordata; class Ascidiacea; order Stolidobranchia; family Pyuridae; genus Halocynthia; species Halocynthia aurantium. The sequence continues at coordinate 20,302 of QXVX01004775.1, read as the reverse complement.
GTCGGAGCACTCTCGACTGAGTATAAATTTAAATACTAGAATTGTAGTACAATTATCCACAACTTTCAAATTTTTCTTTTAGTGAATGTGACAGACTACAACCATCATTGCACCATTATTTTTCCACATCACATACCTACCATACCTCACATACATATATCAGCAATTTCATGTGGTTTAAGGCAACTAACGTATGCTACAGCCACATGCGATACTTCTCGATTCATATAATGTACTGAAACACTTATCTGGGCTTAGGTTGAGGCCCATGAGCTACAGTTTCTGTATTACTTGATGCATACATACTTAATGGAGATTATGGAGCAAAATAATCTCTCTTTTGAAACCTCGTTAAGCAAAACTAGTAAGCCGTAGACGTGGTGTATAAAGTATATCTCAATAATGTCTTAATGTTGGTCAATGTTTGTAACTTTTTTAATACATTTTACTGATCCACTCCACAGCCATGCGTGTAAGTGTAAGAGAATTTCACTTTCATATTTTGCTCATATATATGGTTTATGTACTTGATTGACTAGTGGTAAACATTTGATGACTCGACTTGATAATGATTCACAGTGACTCATGTCGTGAAACACTTCCTCTATCCAGTAATTTAATGAAGCCGTTGGCAATACCAATGTTTCGATGTATTTATAGTACATTACAATTCTCATTTACATCCAAGTATGGACGAAAGTAAGAGCAAATATGCGATACACTCCCACCTCGCTGATAAATATAGAAATTTCTAAAGATAGTATTTATACAGAACACATCACCAAGACATCGATAAACTTACCAAACTGAGGACAACAATCACTGCACCAGCAAAAGCAATCAAGTACATGTCGTACACCATTTCATACTGTTGGAATAATAGAGAAATAGGTTACAAGAATAAGCAGTAAAACAAATTACAATTATGAATAATGTCTTGTGTGTTTTATGTTTAGCATAAAACCATTATTCCCAGCATCTGTGATTCATTTTTTTGACCTTGTAATTATTTGTTTGCACCCTATCTAAACGCTTCTCCAAGTGATTATCCTAAAATAATGACCATGTCGACTGAAAATTATTGTGATCAAATGTATTCTAAGACTCATTTAAACATTATTACTGAAATTCGAGAATAACGATGAAATGGAACAATTTAAAATAGCTCTATCATCTCATCCTCAGTCATGACGAAGACTCTGATATTAATATCCCTTTGATCATAACTACAGTACTTATATACATTTCTCAATGTTCAGACATCTAGTAGACAGTTTCTATGAGACTATAGAACCATACGGTGTGATGAAATACAATGGAAAATGGATCATAGGAGATATATGCGGAATCAATTGACGGGTATTATACAGCCTTGCTATGGCAATCGACCAGGAATTTGTGGTATTTTCAATGATCTTAACTAGAGCAAATAATGGTAAAATAGATGAGAGATTGGTGGATGCTAAGGCCTCGGGCTTGTAAATGTTCAAGCGATGTGCGGTTTTGTAATTACAGGCTCACGCCTTCACCAGCGTAATAACATGAAATTGCACAGGTTATTAACAACAAGAATATCACTTACCTCTGGCTGGTTGCAAACATTTTTTAAATCTTCACCGCATAGCTTGCCCTGCTTCGAGTTGTTGTAAGGTAAAAGCCCTGACAGTAAAGAATATTGATTTCATACATCAGCATACATTTCTTATTCAACCATTCTAGGCCAGCACTGTTTTTCACTTCTTAGTAACTATGAGAACTGGGGAAGCTAAGTAGCTAAGTAGCGTAGCTTCAAGCAGGGTATTCGAATTACTAGAATAGCTACTCTAACACAACAGATAGGGTCATAAAACCGATAAAATTGCGACTGGTTCTTGTTGGACGACGCTTGAAATATATATTTTTCGTGACACAATATACTAATTCATCGTAACTACAAGAACTCACCTGCTTGAACGAAATCTATACATATGTCGCCGTTGCTGTCATTTGTTTTTGCTAATTCACACTGAGTATTGCTGACTTGAAAAAAATGAATGGGCAAAGCACAGAAAGCTGAGATGAGAATCCATGCTACTGATACAATATAGGTCAGTGCTGTGTACTGAAAAAAAAAACATTACAACAATAAGAGAGCTGCAGGAGATATTTTTCCTCGTTTAATTATCAGCACAATGAATTGGTATTTTAATTAGCAACTGAATTCAAAACATGTATGTAGTCTGTACCAGCGACAAAATGGAAAACAATAACATGTAATGGTAATAAAACTAGTGTAAAACGATAGCTATCAGCAAAGCATCGTGAAAATTTAACCGACCACTCTGCAGTATGGTACTGTAACATCCACTGAATATGTTTTTTCAAACTCATCCATTCTCGACTAGTAGAAACCCAACACGTTTTCAAAGTAGGTGCTAAGTGCTACAAGTACTTAAACACCAGGAGACCACACACAATGACCATAAGTACAAGAGACTGGATTTCATTCTTGTAAAACCATGGTACAATTGAATTTGAAAACATTTTCAACTATTTCTTGTCAAATTGCTCTACAAATTCGACACTCATGATAACATTAAATCCACCTTCTCATTGTTAATTAAACACAAGCATTAATTTATAACACACATCCTTGGAAAATAAACAAGCATCGAGAACTGGGGAATATTTATGTTTGCATCTCACTAAGAGAGTCTCCCTCCCTCTACTGGGTTGGGTTATCAGTTAAATTCTGTTACACAAATTAACCTATATAGTGTCCTTGTGATCTGAATCTGTGTTCTATTAAAACTATTCCTGATAGATGAAACATAACCAAACCAAAAAGTACTTTACTTTTTAAAAAGAATATGAAAACAGTGTTAAACTCTACAGGCAAGTGTAAATTAAAATCACTCCTTCAGTGTTTTAAGTAAAATTAAGCAGAAACAGTATACCACTATAATCCAAATGACTATTGATGAAAGTAAGCTACTTAAAAAATTCTATGCATATTTGTACTCTTTTAATGCACTGCTTATTTTGAACCATAAAGATTTACTTCGTTACAAATCAAACTACATCAAAGACGTGATCGGGTATGATTACTGATGTTAAAATTGCGGCTTTGAATTACCGTCACATTTATAGCAATTACACAATCTCACAGACAAATCAGGTATACCGCATACCTATTAAATATCTTCACTGGTTAGGTATGTTTGCAGAGTAATTGTGGACGAAGGTATATTTATATTATTACGAACCCGCAAATATTATCCTATGGTTGAGCAATCCTATTTTGACAATGGCAGTACCATTGTTCGTTTGTTTATTCAAGAAATTCTTCCATGACACACTTACGTCCGATTAAATGAAGTGATTAAAAGTGCTTATTTATAATTGCTTTTATCAAGATTGAACTATTTTATTAAGATTAGCTATATCAGCAGAAACACACGGGCACCCATTGCTCCGGTAAGTACGGAGTTGGAATAAAAACTTGGCAAATACGCAGTTCAATTTGGCGTTTTCGAAAATCATTCAAACATATATTAAACATAAATCCAGGTTAAATAATTAGAATACAAAATAAGCGACTATTTCCTTTCCATTTGTAGTCTGGATCATTACTCTTTGGATCTCTACACATAAATATCCAAACTCAGAAATGTAGTGAGGTAATGTTTGATTTAATGAATTTTTGTCATTACTACATCTGAATGGCATGGTATTCAAATCCAAACAGCCATACCAATGATAATAGACTACATATTTATCTGTTGTCAGGGCACCGCCTTGAGTTTTGACAATGCACCTTTCATGGGCATATAGTATCCGAACCAGATATATCAACCAGTCCACATAATTTTCTTATCATTCAATTCATATCACGGAAATATCAGAGCACATTAAACACGCATTCAATCGAATAGGGAGTGTTCGAATACTCTTGTTATGACTGTTCTATGAATGCCTTGTATCACCTGCCTTCCAATGCCAAATGAAATCATATCAAACTGTAACCTTTTTAACTATGTATGAATCGAAGAAAATTGCTATTAAAATGTTTTCTTCTTGACAGATGTGCCTATTTAGTCAAACATTTGAAGTGCTTCAAATAAAATTCAATTACACGCAATGATGGTGTGCTAAAAATACGAATGAAGGTTGCCATGAGGTTGCCTGCTTTAGGGATTTTTCAAATATCAGAGACATTGGTTAATTTTTTTCATCAGGGAAACGTTCAAATGACCCGATTAATTGCAAGATCGAGTTTAATCAACAATTTCCTTACACATATATCTTCACAGAGACTGAATGACACGGTAATTAATTACTGAAGGTTATTTGTAAGTTTGGATTTATTTGAAATATTGTACTGAGGAATGCCATTAAGGAATCTGTTCTCACAAAAATATGATTTAGGAATGACGGATTATATGAAGTATAGAATTAATGTGATCAACTGCCTTTTTCAATTTTTCAACAAGTCTACAAAGGCAGAAGAGTATCAAGTTATTAATATCAGCACTCATGAATTGAATGGCTTGATCAAAACATTTTAATAATTTGCTCTCTCCAATATCAATCCCTAGATAACTGGGTCAAGACTTTGAACACCACAATTATTACCATTGTTCAAAGGGAGGGCTTTATTCCTACTATTCATTGATGTGTATAAGTTCATATAAACATTTAATTCTTCCCTAATACATCTTTATTACTGCCATTTACATTCAGTATCAAATTTAATTTAACTGGAATAATCTCTTGATCCTACTATAATCTGGTAATAACAAAACTAATAAAATAAATGGGCTAATGCCCATTGTGCTTCCCAGCAGGTCATGTATTACAATTTGGAGTATTTATGACTGTGGGAATTAAAGGGAATAATTTTAGACAGAAGCCTGCTGTGAATAGTAATCATGATGGGATGTGGAAGTAAGTCAAAGGAATTCTAAGCAGCTGAACAGAATGGAAGATAAGGTTCTTCACATGCAAGCAGAGTCTTATCGTACATTCCATTCCAAGTTAATCACGTGAACCATGCCTCTCAATTTCGAATGAAAATATATAACCTTACCATGATACCAGAGCAAATCCCACATTTTGACGATCTGCAGTTGAAATCAATTTCTGATTTAACAGCTTTGGTTGCTAGGATACCGTCGATCAATAAAAAAACGGAGAGGACAAACATGAATCCAGCAACTGCGTAGATGAAATACTTGATTCCAGTAAACCTGGAGGACCAAACATAAGTACCGGATTAGAAACCAGATTTTAATACACTGCATATTAATATACATCAATCTATAATTATAGGTGCAGCAAAATTTCATTTTCAGCCATTGGCTCATAATATAAAATTCAGTGGGGCTTCAGACAACAGTGAAGAACATAAATTTAAATTAATTCGGAGATGTCCATGTTTTTAGCCAGAACATGATAGAAGTATCGATTTTAATGATTGGCTATACTTGTTTTTTATTATTATTGATGGGCGTTTATATTATAGCAAATAAACAATGGTTGACAGAGAAATTAAGAAAACATAGTGGATCCAACATGTGTAAATAAATCACTTTATTTCCTAGGACACATAAACTAAGCCCACCAGTGTAATCTAACCCTATTCCCTTGTGCTCGAACATAGGGATCTATATTATGAATACTCAGTGGGCGATTATTGGGTAATTTTCCAATTTACTTTACTTATGTTATCTAAATAATGTTATATATGTGCAGATCACAACAAGACAGTTATAAAATAATACTTACACTTGATTAATTTGCTCCAATTCACTGTTGTAATGTGAGCTGTTAGGGAAACTACTCAGCAAATTGAAAGACAGTGTCAAGGCCTCATGTCCGGTACCACAAAACAAGGCCGTCCCAGTCCAGCAAATAATCATGGATATTAAAGAAGCCCAAGGAACAAGGCTCAAACATTTTGCGCAAGATTTCATACAACCCATTTTGCTTTCGACTCTACTATCTCTTGCAAATGCACACTGATATACTGTAATTTATTAACTGCATTGAACAAAATACATAAACCTCATAAATATATATGCATTCCTACAAATACAGCATTTACTAGAACCATTAAGTAGGCATATTTACTTAAGCCTCATCTTTACAACTACTAATATATTTACCTAACGATAAGATCGACCTCGGAAATCAAACGAGAAAAATCAACAACTTTATGACCACAGTACACACTATATATTTGTATCAGTAGCAAATTATGGTATGCCTATTTACTCTGCAACAGTTAGTAAACTAATACAGACCAGGCTGTTTTAGTGACCTATAAATAAATTCCAAATCTGATATACTACAGTACAAAGTTACCGCGTTGTTAATTACAGTTTAAATCCAGACCAGTCTTGATTTAATTACTGTGTCATTGAAATAATAGGCTTTCACGGATGCACTGTTTCTTCGAACTTCAAGACTCATCTACCGTATCCACTTCTGATTATACTGTACATACGGAATTCTAAAATCAAAATAGCAGTCATCAAAGTTTTTTTTAATGGAACTACAGCTTGTACTCGCTGCTTGAACACTTGAAAACTGCCCGCGATCTGTTTTGCACTGTACCGAGAAGAGCTGTTTCTCTCGCGGTCAATTTCTCCTAAGTTCCCCTCCCTTCTACGACTTCGTTGAAAGAACCCGTTCGACGGCACGAGAGTCGAGAGGGTTGTTCAAGATAAACCGCATTTTTTTTTCTTTAGCAAAGCGCCATGACATCACGATAAACATAGCTGTACGTTTCATTCTACTCAGTACAATATATTCTTCAAGAAGAAGGGATTGTAAAAACTAGTGACTAAAGCGTTCTCTTTGCTGAGGAGACTCTTTTGCTTTGGGGAGGCATAATTTTCGAATTGCCCCTATATTTTACACAGATGAAGAAACGCTCGATAATCACCTGATTTTTGCTCGAATTTTGGGGGGCAACTGTACGCTTATGCTAGTGACTTTCTTGTTTTTTGCAAACGTATTCTTTACAACGGCGCCCAGTTCTATCCAGGTATTTACAGCGTTAGTTGCGCTGTATCGTATATTGTTTTGAAACTTCTAAAGAACTCGACAGTATCCTTCGATTAACACTGCTTTGCTTAGCGCGAGATTTTATTAGCGTGGTTCCATTTAACTGGTCAGCCCTTAATGTACGTGGTCGAAATGTTGATCAACGTAACTTTAAGCGTCCAAGCCCTAAATGTCAACAACTGATTGAATCCTGACTATTGTAAGTTTATATCGTCATTATTTGATGTTACGACACACCTCGAGACGTGTCGCGAGGGCTGTACTAAACGCCCAAAGGCGCGTCGCAGGTCCCTCCACTCGCACGTCAAAAAGGCCTAACCAAACTGAGACTACAATACTAGAGATGAGTTTTTATAACTAATTTATTGACTACATAAAGCACATCACTAGCAATTTGTTTCACAACAAAAAACTGTAACAGAACTTAAATCAAGACTTTCAACATTCCCAAGAAATGAGCAATCAATTCAACCTGTTGTCGATATCCAGACATGGATTTGTCAAAACATGAAACACCAACCAGATCTTTGGACACAAGATTCAGTTTTTAACTACAGAGTTGTTATTTTGATTTAAGACAATACCTTCTAGTACTATTGCACTTGATTCAAACGCAGATCACGAATAAGATAACATAAATGGAATACTGTATACATCATATGGCAAGAAGTTCCTGTGGTAACTGACACACAGTTTAGTTGTTACAACAGGCTACTGATTGGTTTATAAATATGATCCGAGTAATTAACGTATGCATGAATATAGAAATTTGCTACTCAATACCAAGTAGCTATATACTTATCAGCAGGGTCGGGGGTCGGGTTTTATCGGGAATGGAACCGAAGAGCTTATTAGCAATGTTGAACTTGGAGAGCATTAATATTCGATTGTTATATAGAAGAACATTTCTTTTTAATTCAGAAAGTATATTTACCACTTTTTGGAAAGTAAATAAGTTGACAGTGCTTGTAAACATACTATATTTGAGTCCTTAAATAAGGGGTCCCATATAGTTGCCGAATCGGATAACACAATTGTTAAAACTGCCCCTGCCCCTAAGTGCATGTATATTATAAATAAATAAAAGGAAAAGGCTTCACTACATAAAATTTGAATTCAAATGCAGGAAAGCTTCCCTTAACCATATCAAATGTCTTTGTAATCTATGCTTTTCACCAGACTTATAATCCTTATTGTCATGAAGAGGCAAACTATAAAAACTGAGTGATGTATGCCATAAAATCTATGATGCTAGTGGTATATGACGTTCACATTAGAAATTTATGAATATATTTCAACTATAGTAATTATCCATTAACTAGAGCAGTGAAAATGATACCTTGAAGTGCTCAGGGAAAATTACACCTTAGTTATGGATGAACGTAGAAATAAACCAGCCACTTTTTCACACTTGCCATCACCAATTACAACTAAGCAATACATGAATAATGAAGTGAAGCTACTACAAAACTAGTACATCTAGTTAATTGAATATAATTATAACAGAAATCATTTTACATTTCACAGCTTTTCATGATTTAGACAGCTTTTCAAGTGTGTTGGAATATTATTATTTTCCAAGTGTTCAATAATATATGATTTTCTATCTATCTATCTATTCAATCTATGCTGGTATCCTCGTTTGACAGGGGTGCCCAGGAACCTGAAGGGACTCAGACTAGGAAAAGTTTGAGAATGGCTAGTCTGCATTTCCCTTTGTACTCGTTAAATTATTGTTTGAATTCGGAATTGTTCAGAAATACTACGATTCAAGAATGGTAGGAGCATTACAACTTGGCAAGGACTTATCGTACAGTAGAATTCACTTTTGTTTAATGTGCTGTTAAACATGGTTTCGTCATTTATGTTTTCCCCTAGGGAGTCTTACTATGGTAAATTGTTACATATACATACACATTTACCACGATCATGCTGAACCAATCATCATTTCCATTTAGACAAGTGACGGAAGATAAATGTCTCTAAAACCCCGTAAAAGCCGCTGTCGTCAGAGTAATGAGGAGGATAGTTCACCGGATAAAAAAGAAGCGTTTTGTAAAGAAGACTGAGAACTGTCAGGGGATGGAGGTGGGGAATCGAAGGCATAACTGGACACCGAAGAACGAGCAATGGAATTCTGCCTTTCTACCGCATGCTTGCCTCTGAGAGCCATCACGGCAGCAGAAGTGACATGTTTTTGGTCGAAAAAGTCAACCAATGAACTTTCCATCAGCATCGAAGCTAAGAACTGTTCGAATGTAATCGTCCAATGTTTATCTGCCGACCTTCCTAAACGCTTTATTCTGCCACCAGGCGACATGTGGGTACTCGGGACGTTGAGCGGGGCTGCTGAAACAAGGACGGTGTCGCTGCCAACATTCTCAATGTTGACGGCTGCTATTTCTGTATTACTATCGTCGTGAACAGAATTGTCATCATGAATTTGCGTCGGTGATGCAGATAACACCGAGTAACCCTCACCATCTGTTGGCGTGTGAAAAGATTCTTCATCTTCATCTTGCAGCGATGATTTTGATGTTGAAGATGATGTTATCGGGGAAGATGGGAATGAAATAGCGGGGTCATTCTCATTTGATTTCGTGTCCATCTTGTCCGAACCCTCGGTACAGACTCGCAAATATTTTTCACGTTGTTTCGAGCCGGATTTGCTGCTGCCATCGTCTGAACTTGTCCCTTCGCTGCTTAGCACCTGGTAATTTGGAATTTTCTCAAACTCTGCACTCCCTACCGTGGCCGTGGATGACGTCACTGAATTTGGTGAGTCTGCTCGGGCAAGAAGATATGCCGCTGCTAAAATAAATGAATATGCGGTGTATACAAAAGAGCATAAAACTATATCGATGAGAGAAAACAAGAACCTACCCTGCTTCAATTTATAGTCTTTCACATCTTTTTCTTGCACAATAGTTTCCTTTGAACTACTTGAATGTGCTTCAGTTTCTTCAAACTGTTTTCCAACCTAGAACAAAACTTTTGAATTACCATAAACTGCTGGGCCGGAAACAGCAAGACTTCGAAAGAGAAAAAATTCAAATAAAAGCTACTGGTACCAGAGGCCCGACAAAATGCTTATCTTTTGATTGTTGATATATTATAGTTTTAAAAAAAAAGATCAGGCCACGTTTTCGATCGGAAAATCAAGAACATATTTACTATTTTCAATTAGTTACTGTTAACACTACACATCGCATCCCCGTTCTGGAATCATGTTTGTTTAATACAACAACTAGTGTAGTCAATTCGTCTATATATGGTGATCATTGATCAATGACCCAATTTCAATTGTATTATATGAGATTAGCTGAAACAAAATTGTTCAATATTCTATCTCCCACACATATGTTCAAAATTTACTTCAATTCATTCATATTACTCATTATGACTATGTATAGAGTCACATAGCCAAAATATCATATTACAACATCATTCAAAACAATATGGTTCATTGAAAATGTAGTATGATTATCAAGTATGTACATAGGACGATTGTATAAAAATATAGCAACAAAAAGTACTTGCAGACAACACCTAGCATCTGGCTCACGGTGATCGAGTAGATCGTATCAAAATAACAGAGCAGATGTTCTTATTCACACAAGTTTCATTTATCTTTACAAATATATCCATTCGATATTCAATTCATACCTCTCCCATTTTTAGCAGAAGAGTTGCAACGGTGGCAATAGCTTGGTACAGTTCCTGTTCATTCTTGTCCTCTCGAAACATGTTGTACAGTGTCTTGCAAAGCTGTATGAACTGAACCTAGCAAAACAAATGCCAAAAATTGAAGATGCCTCACGTTTGGGTTAGCATTAAAGTATACCTGGTTCATGACAGGCAGATCCTTTATCGCAATGGTCTTCTTCTTGTCTTTACTATACTTTGCCAAATAATAATTATAATCTTTAGGGGCATCGTCCTCTTCTTTTGTCTCTTCATCTTTCTGTGGTTGATTCACTGGTAAAAGAAGGCAGTACAGTTTTTATTCGAGGCCATATACACTAAAAGGTTCCACTAGAGAAAATCCCAAAATGATTGATTCAAAGAACAAAAATAATATTATTAAAATTGAAATTGAAAATCTGCATTCACTTAACAAAATTCATAATGGAATGAATTAAATTCAATAGAAGATGACTCACTGTAAACAAACAAATCCTAAGTCTAACTGTAGATGAAAACTACCTTTTTTTGCAGGAGAATTTGGGACCAGAGGTTTGGGAAAAGACTGAGGCGGCTTAATAGGTGATTGGCTTACGTCAAGCACTTCTAATTCATCATTGTTGCTATCAGATTTGTTCAAATCTTCATTTGTGACAAGAATGTGTGGTGTTTCTGCTTTATCATCTTCCCCTTTTTCCTGGAAAATCAATAATACTTAGAATGCCATTAAAATTCCATCGACTTCTTCCAGATTCCTATTTTTTTGCTAAGATATAGACAGGTCGAATCATCCTGGTTTGATGAATAATGCCCTACAGATAATTCACATAGAACTATTAAACACTTGAATTTCACTCCCCACTCTTTGACTGTTGAAAAATTGCTATCCACTGACAAAATCTTTTAGTCTTTTGAATCGACGGTTCTGCCCGTTCTATCTTAGATGTTAAAAATACCCAGGGGAAATGTATATAATCTATAGCCTGATGCACACACAATGTATATATACTTGTCATGTAGCTTAGGTCAATGCAATACATTACAAGACTAACCGAAAAATGATCCGTAACAGCCCGGGTTATAAGAAGCTCGTTGTCAACCGTGATTTCGTTTACACTTTCGATAACATCTAAGAAAGATTGCTGAGCAAAGTCGAGTGATTCTCTGCTTTCTTCGTGTGGAATCTTGCTATTATGTTCTGCTGTAATACAATTTAGAATTTTCACAAGCAAGTACAGAGAAATTATATCTCCAAGAATAAAAGATAATTGGAATAATACGAATACAAATAGTGTCAAATGTACCTTCTGCAGATTCATCGGAATTTTGAAAAAACTGAGTAGCTTCCACACCTACTTCAGCACTTTCCAGATCGCAGACAATTGGGAGAGCGGGTGGTAAATGAAGACGAAAAAGAAGCTTCAGCTTTTCTAGATGATCGGCTTTACAAATGGTACCGAGGGTGAGTGCAAAATCCTTAAAAAAGTGGTGAATATTTTTATTGGTGAATCTTATAGATGAAGAGGAATTCATGTGTATGAGTTTGATCAAAGCTACGACTGGTTGAACCATGCACACCCAAAAGCTGAAAGAGTGCATGGAGCCCTGGGTTGCCTTGGAGTATGTCATTGAGCTATCCAACTAGATCAGAATACTGGTACCCTGAGTGATGAGCCAACAACTGATAACAGAGTGTTTTACTATATAGACAATGCGTCACAAGGGTTGTAGATCATTTTTTCTCTGTATAATAAGTAATTTATGAATTGTTTCACATGTACTATCTCAAAATTGATCAAGTTTTTCAGGAAATTAGACAATTTTCGAAATGCTATTTATGGAGTCATGCTAGAGAATAGGATCGTTACATTGCATTTCTTAGCAATTGGCATCAGGAAATCTCTGTGTCATTGGTACAAAGGTTAACACCCACTAATATCTAGTACACAGTGTTGTAGAAATCACTGTTATGGTTTACTATGTGGTAAGTACTGTAATATACTTATATCACAAGTTCCAGGTAGGATATGGTAAGGTTGGATACCAAAAATTAAATTGTTAGTCAATTATCACATAATCAAATTCTATGGAGATAGTAATTCAATTTTACTATACTGATACTGTATCAAATTTTTTTAAGGGTTCTTCTCACACAGGTAATGATTATTCATTAATGTTTACCAAAAGCAGTGTAAAAATATTGAAAATTAAATTCGAACCTTGAAACTAACTGAGTTATCACGATTGACGTCAATCAAAGAAAAGACTTGATCGGCGATCTGTTCAGCGTGCATTCCAAAACTCCAAGGACAGATATTTGAGAACAAGTATCTTAAAAAAAAACATCCGAACCAAGAGGATAAGGGCATATCATGTAACAACAAATGCATACATGATAAAACTTTAACATTAAAAAAAAAATGGCAGCAGCAATCATCTTTAAATCTATTCAATGTAGTGCTTGCTAGGCATAAGTCTGATGAAAATACAAAATGTATTGACCTGACAGGGGAAACAGAAACAGACTTGCTAAAATTGAAAGCCAGATATTTTAGTTCAGAGCAGGAGACAAGAAGAACTAAAATTGTGCAACCATTACAATAGAGGTTTTTGAAATATTCTGGGCTAGAAATACCAACTTAATCATGAGAAACACAAGGAAGGTATATGCTGGGCTAGAAATACTGACTTATTTATGAGAAACACAACGGATATTAATTATCAAAAAGTAACATCATGCAGCTCACAATTTGTGGATTGGCCACCGCTGGCAAAATACATACCTGAATAAATCTTTGTCAGCATAAAACTGTTCATAGTATGGTTTTGACGGATCATAGAAACCTTCATCCGTAACGTTCGACATTCCATCACTATTTCCTCCCCAATATGCTCTGTAAAACATATTTATATAATATGTAATTTTATGCTACCTGGTTTGCCAACCATCCAGTTTAATTTAAAAACACATCACTAGCGACGACTCACTTAGCCATATGTTCTTCTTTGAATAGCAGAAAAAGATTTTCCAGTTCCTCATAGTCAAATTTGCAGTCCACTTGAACTCCACGAACAATAGTTCTGGTTGTTGTATCTTCAAGTTTCTGAACAACCTGAATTGAATGGAGAAAACTATCTACTGTCTCAACATGAAACTACACCTATGACAAAAATATATCGGTATCTCCGCTTACTTTCAGTCTCTGCGTGAATCTCATTTTCTCGATCACCTGCGAGGTAATCTGACTGAAATGCGAGTACGCATCTGCAATAAGTTCTGCTATGTCAATGGGTGGAGCTGGTGAAGAAGGTACACTACCTCCAAACTGTAACAGAAGATAAGACCAATACGTTATTTCATAAAATAACGAGATATGAAACAGAAGTTTTCATGCACTAATCAATTGATACTTATTATATAATAACATAGTCTTGCCAAGTTTTTAAACATGTCCGCGACGTCGTATGCTACTATGTCACATTCACATCTAACCTCGTAGTAATCTACAATGCTATATAATCTTCAAAAAAATACCTTCACTACATTTTTATGTGATACTAGATAAATTACCTGGTGCAGAGGCATCTTTTTTGAAAAACTAACGCCGCCACTGCCCAAGGCAAAAAAGAAATTATGTTTTATACATAAAAATAAAATGGACTGGCAAATCTTTGCTGATTTAGCTAATATGAATTCAATAACTGGTAAATGCAGATAGACAGTTCATTTCATTAAAGCTATATACCTCAATTGCTATAGAACATTCCATAACATGATTTTCACATACGGTATGTACATATGGTAAAGCTTATGCGATAAATTACGAACTGTGAGACATGGCAATGAAATGGATACATTCCGCTGTATGTTGGTGTGATTGCGATTGGTGATTAAATATCTGAGTACAATAACCATTCGTACTATAGCAAGAAATGAAGTTATATAAACATGTTAGCAATCAAGCAATGCAACAATTCCAAAATATATACCTGATGAATACTGTGGGAAAAGCAAGAATCCTTTGCATCTCTGTTTTTTATTCCATCAAGATACCGGGATAACACTGTCATGGCTTCTCCGTCATCATTGCACTTGGTAAGTTGGTCCTGAATAGTTCAATAAAGCAATATACAGGGGTGAAAATCGATGGGCACATGGGTGGATGATGTTCCCCTACTTTTCGTTCCCAGTTCACGTCCAATTTTAACCCTTACGATATATTAATGTGTCGGAGAGACTGCTTGTAATCTGCTTACCATGTTGGCTTCCAGCACTCGCAAAGCGATCTGAAAAATGACTCGGGCTCCGTCAAAGAAAAAACAATCCACTACTTTGACAGCGGAGTTGAATGGCATTGCACATATAAATAGAGTCAAGAACCACGAAAGGGAGATTGTTCCGACAACTCCGAGATGCTGAAGTACATCGTGAACTTTTGGCAAATACTGTTTGGTCAGTTCTTCGAACACACCCTGGAATGCAACAGGATTTTTATAAGGCATTAACAGAATTGAACCCGTGTAATTATAATGAATTAAAACACCAAAAAAACAAGCATCACATTTAAAACAATGTCTGAATTTCNCATAAGCCTGATAAACTAGTTCACAAAAATAACTGTAGATAATGTGAAGAATGCGGAACTTCCTATCTACTCAGCAATTGTTTACCGAAATTCTATTTAGTTATAAAAAACAATCTTTAATAACCTTCATAACAAGCTCTCTTGTTTTCGGAGTCCTGTACATGCACACTCCTCTACCGTAATCATGGAAATGCATCGACCACAAGGTCTCCTTCATCAACTCTTTCGGGTCTATTTCATCAGATTTTCTTCTGCAGAATTCATAGGCATAACAATTAATAGCATTATCGTGACTTCCGATCACCGTTCCGTTTAAAAAACACGAAAGTTATAAGCAGCTTTACCTGCAAAATACTGTCGAGAGTGCAGGCTCTAAATCCACAGATGCCATGTCGCTATTGTCGGAAGTATTATTGGACTGGTCTGCAGTCAGGGATTTATCAGTACCCTCAGATGGGGCAGATGCAAGCTGAAATAAACAACAAAATACATTACACAATAGAAGGCACTCTCTCCTTTTACTGCTGTACATCTCGAACATTTTTTTACATAGATGATACCTTGGTAAAATATGTTTTTGTGAATACCTTCCTGTACTGTGTTTCCTCTGTAAGGTTCGTCAGCAGTCATTTACATTTGGTGAATGACTCAATAAATATTATTAGGATTTTGGATAGCAATTTTGACCTTCATCATACCATAGATGACACATAACCAAATATAAAGTATCCCTAAGCCAAGTTCTCAGTTTAAAATATACTTGCAAACCAGGTTTGAAGCCAGTCCAGTTTAGCAGACTGTGAAACAGTTAAGCCAACAGCAAATTGCATTAGGAATATTATAGAACATCAGAAAGCATCTTTAAAAGAACAACAAAAATCTGATGGTAACTACCGAGATAAAAATGAAAATAATTTTGACTGTTTATGCAAATCTCAATGTCGAGTAGAAAATTTATTTTTGAAATGTACCTTGGATGAATTTTGCCTTTCAATTAGGCTTCTTGCGTAATTATGATGCTGAGTCCGTGAAAGAAAGTCGGAAATGAGTTCCACCAGGTATTCGCGATCTCTCAAATGACCGAACAGGAAAGTTATTTTGCTCCTGTGGAAAAAGAATCAAAACAAATGATAACTAAGATGCGACTGAAATGAGCGAATGTAAGTACTTACCGAGTTGTGATAGAAATGGGTTGCGGCAAGATGTTCGAACTTTCCGCTTTCTCTACGACTGAAATTTCTCTCATGGGAATAATGATTTGCACTTGATCATTCACTTGACTGAAACCAAGAGATATGTATCATTATTGTGATAGGCATGATAATATTTTCAGGAGACTTTTCAAGTCCTGAAAAAGCTGACTGGTTTTGCTCAGAAAAATTAGATGATGAATGGAAGATGACGTTAGCAATAGTGCTTCAGTTTCAAATGCAGTAAATCCTCCTTCACATGACCTCATGACCTTCCAGTAATGGGTAATAAGGATTTATTCAGAAATGAAATACAAAATATCGGTAAATTAACAGATCCTTTGTATAAATCGAACTGTGTGTAACTTTATTTCCCTAATGAGGAGAAGCTACGAAGTACGATGCATTCACAAGATTTCGTAACAGCTTTACATGTAGGCATTGGCTTTTAATATTTGTTCAGCCCACTTCACGCTTATATCTGACATTTAGAACTTCATGATGTGACACGATACAATGGCATTGTGTGACTTATATATTATCTACACCAGCAGTGAAATAAATAAAGGTTAT
>QXVX01004773.1:0-10297 GCA_013436065.1 Halocynthia aurantium | reverse complement strand
GTTGCATATCCTGACAAAATTTAATCAATCCCATTGAATATATAATAATTAGTATATTAAGAATAAGCATTTCTGCTATTACGAAGAACTAAAACCCACCAGTGTAAATTTTTCTTGTGACATGGTATAAAAGTCAACCATAGCATTCGTCAAGGGTTCAGCATAAGGTCGGAGTGATGGTATCAATCGCAGCATGGCACGGTTGAAAGTGCCATAGATCTGTGTAAGTGATGCGGCACCAGGGTGATCAACATAGATCACTGGGACATGTCTCAAAAATCTAAAAACATTGAATAGATATAAGCCCATGAATGTAACATGGAAACCTGAAAAATAAATAAAGACTTCATACCTGTGGCTCAAAGGCTTTCTTCCAGGGTCAGTAGGAGGGTTGCAAGCTCCAACAAACTGAACACGTTCCATTTTTACCCACACCTGATCAGAGGTTCTATAAAACCCACCGTGCTCCACCATCTGTCTCAAGAACGAGATGACTCGCTGAGTTCCGTACCGGTCCATGTCTGGTAAGTTGATTTCATCACAAAATAGCACCAGCCATTTGTTGAGCTGTGCCGGGGCCAAAATCATGCCATGTGGGGTACGTCTATGGGACAAAGCAATGATATACTTTAATATACAGTATTTAGTTATTAAACAACCGACTGATTTCAAATTTGAGCAGACCTGTATTCACAATAGTGATCAAATGTCTTCAGCAACAGTTCTGGAGTGGTAGCACTGGAAAAGTTGAGTCCAACAACTTCCATATCCGGTAATGCCCTCAACGCAGAGAACAGGGTCATAGTTTTTCCAGAACCTAGAAGATTTCGATAAATTAATTTAAGTACATCAGGAAAATATGAAATAAATTAAAATAACGTGTTTACCTGGTGGCCCGCACAGTACAATGGGTTTATGCTCAGCAAGCCAGGTGTATAACAGGGCCTCGTGTCGGACTGTATCGAGCGTAGGAACAACAATGTCTGGTGCTGCCACCTTGTGAGTTTCTACTTCGATTTGAGGCACTTTATTCACCCAAGGCACCCATTCACCAGTCATGGCCACCTATACATGAAGATAGAACACAACACTGAAATCTGTAATGTTTTCATCATGCAATTCCCACAAAACTTCCAATGCCTAAGCAATACTTTTTTGTTTTAAAATTCAAGACACTTGGTACATCTCAAAATGAAATTGGTATGAAAGCAAGCAAACCTCAAAATCAATGATTCCCATGTTATGTTGAGCAGGCAGAGGCACACTGGTTGAACGTCTGATGAACTGACCCATCTCTTCTCTGAGCTTCAGTTTTCCATCTCCCGAAAGCGACCACAAGATGGAGTAGAGCAAAAATTTCTGCAGGTACTTTTCCATAACAGAAAACTAGACAAACATAGATTATCATTATCCATTGGACTGCCACTAGAAGAAAGGAAAGAATTGCAGTTTAACAGGCACCAACCTCCATTGGGAAATCATAGTGCGACTGGTTGTACTGTTGCACATTTCTGACACCTTGAGTCAGCATAGAAAACAGGGAGTTGAGAGCTCGAAGGCGAGTGAAGTCCATTACATGTTCCTTGATATTTCATTACTCATTATAAATATCATGATGTGGTAGCAAGCAAGTTAGGTGAAAAAAGATGCGACTTATACACAGTAAAATATGGTACCTCTGCAAACTCTTATAGAAGCATATGCTAAACCTCCGAAAAAAAAAATGGGCATGTAATTAAGTAAAGATATACCTGTTTTTCTGCATACTCCAAAACTCGAACTACCAGACCATCAGAAGAAAAGAATGATCGTAGAATTGTCGTTGCATCGCGCTGGGTTTGCATTGTTGGTGACAGAGCTTTCTCATCTGTGAATTACAGCAAAATATGATATCTAACACTCCATATAATTCTAAATCACAACATCATTCAATGCATGGAGATTTACCAGAGCTCTCACTAGCCAGCTTATATTAGAATTCACCAAAGACTTTTCTTGAATTAAGAAAGTCGGTCGTGTAAGGGCAACAGGTAAAGGTAAGACATATTACCTCCAGATTGTTTTTGCAATCCTTTTGGCGCAAACTCCTCTTCGCCCTCATCAAGTGGGATTTTCTCAAGCCGCAGCAAAAAGTTGCTGAAGATCATGTCGGTGGAAAGAACATCTTCAGAGAACCAGACCATCCCGCATCGAGATACGGTAGCCAATGTGGCATATTTCAAGTTCTGTCAATTAAACAAAGAAAAGGATTATATTGTAACGACATAAAATGGCCGAGCAAGACAAACTTTTGAAACGGATATACAAATATTTACTGTGAAACATGATATGGACAGCTATTTTTATTCACCTGTACTTCAAACATTACTCTCAAGCACGGAGGCAAAGCCAGCCTCTCTCCGTTGGGCAGAGTCAGCAATTTATTGTCATCAAGCACAGAGTTGAGATTTTCAACCCACTCTGGGTCGACGTCTCCATCGAACACGACCCAATGCCTCTTGGACAGCTCACCTCGGACGTTGTCAATGACCCTGCGGAGTATCGATGTGAACAGACCGTCAGTCCACTCGCGGGTATTCGGGTCGAGCGTGCCGTAGAGGTGATCCTGTCATGTAGTAAAGGCAAGATTGATCATACCAATATGTATGTGGGTTGGTGATAATTTTGCCAGATTTTTTGTTTCATTACTTTGCTCATGGCTTTAGGATCGATGACATAGCTAACTCCTTCAATTCCTTCCAATCGTTGCAAAGCTTTAAGAAGCACACGCCAAGCAGTAGATTTTCCAGAACCACTCGGGCCTACCATCATGAGTCCGTGATTTATCTGAGATACCTGGTAGAGTTGTATGACCTTTTCGACCCAAGCACTACCTATGAACGATAAGGATTATAATCTGTTAGGTATGAGCAATGTGTGATGCCTTGGTAAACATCACGATGAGTTTTTTCAAGTGTACTGAACAATCATTCAATGTTTCATTTGGAGAAGAATATTCCATTACAATTAGTTTA
The DNA here is from genome assembly GCA_013436065.1 of Halocynthia aurantium. NCBI lineage: Eukaryota > Metazoa > Chordata > Ascidiacea > Stolidobranchia > Pyuridae > Halocynthia > Halocynthia aurantium. The sequence goes on along the minus strand of QXVX01004773.1, from coordinate 7,283 downwards.
AGCTTTATTTTCTAGGAATCTGAAATCTTGCCTGTTTCAGAGCCTTCTCCATAGGTGAGATAAAGTTCGTCACACACTCTGGCAATCTCCTTTCTCAAAATCTGCATTTTGTCATGTCTATATTCCACATTGGGGAAAACATCTTGCAACAGGCTGTGCAGTAATGGTATGTCTTCTGCTACCAGTTTAGGCAGCATGGTTTCCATGATGCTCTAAAAAAATAATTCAAATGTAAATGTATATGTAAATGAAACAATATAAGATCTAGTTTAATATAAGAATTTACTAGTGTACTGCCATTTGCTGACTAAAAAATTGGAATAAATAAACGTAAAATATTTCCACATCCATTTCAATGAAAATTCGAACTAACCTGAATCAGAATCTCCTGTTCTGGAAGATTCTCAGCAATCTCAGCTTCATCCACTGTTTCTTTTCTCTCTTCCTTTTCATGCTTGATAGTTTGAATGCGATCTCTCTTGACATTACCAGCAGAAACAAGCACATTCTTCAGAGCTCGAAGACCGAAATCATAATGCGACTGACTGCTCAACTGTTCGTCACAAAGCTTGAAGAAGGGCACTGCCTTGCTTGCGAGCTTTTCAGCAGTTCTGAATCCCTGTTGACAATAAATGTGTGTTAATAAAATCTGGGTTTTCATTTTTTTATCTTTTCTGATTTGACAAAGTCGACTTGTGAATTTTGGAGTTCTTTTTAGGTAAAAAGAAACTCTATAAAATAGACTATATCATCACTCACCTGTGAGTAGAGCATGACTTGGGCTATCAACTGACGATCGGGCTTTGTCATGGCCAAGCTCCTGAAGAGTTTTTTCAAGTTGTCAGGTAAGTTTGATCGTCCAGCATAACCAGGGTTCATAGTGATGAAGATGGCCATGTCAGGGCTTACTTTCACCTAATGAATTGAATATGGGTTTGGTCAGGGGTATGAATTCAAAAGAATAGGTGATTAAGAATGATGAATGAATCATACCTGCTTTGCCAGCAGTTCCACAGTAACAGATTTGGACATATCTCGTTTTGGATCTGAATGCATCTTCAGTGCTTCCTGGATCTGTTGAATTTGCTGCGAGACAGCCGACAACATGCGCTCCTCCAGACGGTTGAATTCATCAAAACAGCCCCATGCTCCGACTTGACACAGTCCAACGAAGATCCTTCCCATTGCCTGAGGATTACAAAACTCTCATTAGTATTGAAGTCACTAGCTAACTTGAATCGCCTGTTATATTATTGGTTTACACCCGGGATCGATATCAACCCCTGGGAGTTGGGAAAATCCACGGCGAATGAAGACTATTCATATACATATATCGAGAGTAAATACGAGGATTGATTGAGGGATTGAGTATTTTCCCAATTGGTTTACACTCATTTAAAAATTAAAATACACAGCTAGTCTATCTATACTCTTTTGACTGAAAATCAATACATTTCAGTAAATGAATCTTTTTTCATCTACTCCATTATATGATTATTGTGAGAGTATAAAAATATTATCAACCTGAAAATCAAAAGTCTCGTCGCAGTTGAAAACTAGCACAAATCTGCCGAGCTGATGTCCCAATGCTTTCACAGTTTCGGTCTTTCCTGTTCCTGCTGGACCGAATGGAGATCCTCCAAGCCTTGCTTCAAGTGCTTGGGTCATGGTCAGGTAACATCTATACAGATATATAACATAAATCTTATATCTACCTTACATAAAATGTAAAACAATAAAAAACAAAGACAGTATCAGAAAAATGTCTATAAAGCCAAACCTGTCAGTCAATGGTGTTTGAACCAGTTTGTCTTGGACCCCGAGGTATTCAAAACCGTATTGAAAGCGAGCATTCGCCATGTGGATGGACAGCTGCTGCAGGACGTCGGCCTGTCGCGGATCATAGTAAAATCGCATCTGCATGAGCCAGGTGAAGTCTTGTGGATTCTTGATACCATCCTGTAAAACCAAAGTGGAATAATATCATAATAGCCCTTTATAGAAACCAATCTTAAGCAATTGAAGAATATTAAGTTAATGGTTTTAGGATTATTAAGTTTTCAGATGACAAAAACCTACCTTGATAAGCAGCCTTGTTGTATCTCTCTGATGTACAAGCTCGGTAATCAAATGTTCCAGTTTGCGACGTCTCACAGGAGGTTGTTCATGCAAAACCGAATCGGCAAGCACGTTCAGAGTGTCTTCAACTTGTTTGAGTACCCCTATATTCAAGCATACACTATTAGGCACAAATATTACTGTCACAAGATTTTGGTAAGGTATAGTGATATCGAATGTTATTATCATGGAAAAATGTTCCAGGGAATTCCGCATACGTATTAGCAAAACAACTTATTTTTCGGGGAAACTATAAATTTTGGGTTCGCTTAGAGATTGTACATAGAAACAAACCTTCGATAGCCACAGTTCCTTGGCTTTTTCCATCAGCAGTAGCCTGCAAGGCACGCTCCACATTCTCAGACCATGATATCTGAGCAGACAAAATAACCAGCTGTGCTTGGTACTTATCCATCCATTCCATGTATTGAGCTCTCTCTACTTGCTGATCCCTATTTAGAATAAGATGCTTCTACTACTCCATTCAAAGTCTGAACTTATTTGAAAACTTTAAAAAAATTACTTGAAGGATGAAATGTCTTTGACAGACTGAGCCAATAGCTGAGCAAGACTGTGCTTCATTTCCTTTTCAACCAGTGTAAGCCATTCGTTAATTTTCGGATGTTTGGCGATAGAGACAGCGGACTTGTACTCAACCTAGAATACAAGGATAACATTACTGCTAATCACCATAATAATTTCCAGTTCTTCCCTTGTACTATATTAATAAAGCGGAGCAACTTCTATACTATAGATAACTATATACAAGTATAAATGCCTGTATTGAACCCTAACTAAAACAAAAGCTGAAGAACTAGTAACTAGCCAGCACACACCTCTTCAGCTTCCTTAGATGTAACTCCAGTGATAATCATATTTTCATCTGTTAGCAGCAATGAAGTAATTCCAGCAAACATCTTTTTGAAATGCTTCTGAAGCTTGGGTATGCTTTTCGAATTACCGATGATCTCAAGCAAGTCCTCGTCTCCAACGAAATAGAATCTGATCAGGTTATAATTAAAAGCTAATTAGCTTGTTATCACCAGCTTAAGGCTAAGTTTATTACTGAAAGATGATTAGCAGATGTAAAGACTGATTATCCTAAGCGACTAGCACCTTGGAAATGAAGCGCGCTCTCTTTCCAGATACTCTCCGAGGGCCTTTTGAATTTTTCCGAGCAGATCCGCGAGACGCTCCAGAGAGCGCTGAACTCCAGGGATGTTCATCACATCCAGCACCAAGGGAGAACGTGTTACCTATTGGATAACAAAATTTCTTTTAAACTCTTTTCACAGAAGATAGTTTACAGAAAAAAATCTGAATACCGCATAGATTATGATAGAAATACATAACCATGATTATGTGCTAAGCTAAAATCTGAAATAGCAATCTGAATACTTGTCATTATTGATACATATATAGACACCACTCGTTCGATGTGTTGTCCTAATTACCCATATTTGCAAAAATATATTGACAGCATCAGCTATTACTAATTAACAAGCGATACCAATTGAAATATTTTTTATTGTGGTGAAAATGTAATTCATATTACCTTCTTCATCAGCTGGAGGAACTCAGATGAAATTGAAGCAAAGCGCTGCGATTCCACAGGCAACAAGTGTGGAATGTCTGCGCTGCCAGTGAAGATCCCTTCCAGATAAACCCAACGTCTTTGAACATCAATCCACACATCGAACAGAGCAGAGATGCGGTTAAGTTTCTCCTCCCAGGAGGTCGCCTCTTCCTCGAAAACCTTAAACAAACCACAATTATATACCAACAATAGGATACTGGTGATAAATAATTGTTTGTGAGTATAACCTACCTTATAATAGGGACTTAGTTTCATTGCAGAAACAGAGTTGATGTGATCCTTGACCTTGTTAAACAAGTCGTCCCATCCACGAATGATCCTGCATTTGTTTTGATAATTGACAAGCTCCAGCTCGTACGCTTGCCATTCTTCTCTCACCTGAAAAATGCATTAACCATTGGAACTGTGTTCTCATCGATGAACAAGTAATATCTATTGCAGATTGAGATACCTGAGTAAGATATTGTTCCAAAGCCATTTCTCCTTGAGCCACAGACAGTATATCACGGATTATCTGTTCATTTCTGACCAAATCGACATCCCAAACTTGTCCGAGATTAAGGTCGCTGAGAACCCAAGAGACGCGAAGCTGTCGCATAAGATTTTTCCAATGTCTTTCTTTAACTGCGGATCCTTTCAACTCGATGACCATCCAGTTCACCTAATAATTGGATATATGCCTATTAATTTGGTCATTACAACTCAATACATACACAAGTATATATTTTAGTTTACTGCAATGGTCACACTAGTCGACTCAATGGATTATTACAAATTAAAGATTAGTTCAAATTTAATAGACTGTTATGATCTTATTGGTCTTGAAAACTCACTTTAATGAATGACTTAATGCTTTGGCTGATGTGCTCATAAGCTGAATACTGCCTCAAGCGTGCCGGGAACTTTTTAAGCATCTCTGCGAAAGAGTCGAGACCTTGTCTCAGTTTACGAGGCTGAACTGAAAGCCACTGTTGATCCTTCATTTGTTCCACCTGGTCCCACACTTTCGATAATTCGCCCCAAACCTCTTTCAGATCGTTCATTTCCTCAATGGCAACCTTCACAAAAAGCAAAACTCCATAACTGAGGAAGGAAATCACTAAAAATTAACATCAGTGGTGATGAAACTAAAACCCACACGAGTTAAATTCTAGAATGTAGAAACCTTAATTCTAATATAACATTACTCCAATCTGTATATTTAGTTATACTTCAAAAAATAATCTTGGAGATTATTCAGCTTATACTTATAGGGATAATTTGCAGATATTTCAGGAGTAGGCAAGGAAACGATATAATCAAAATCCCCACTGCTCATGGGACCTTGTACTTCTGGAAATAAGAATAAAACTTATGAGATCTTATAACATACCTCTACTCTCTCGTTTGTAGGACTGGCCATACCAGCATCAGTGAGTTCGAGTGCTTCCTTTGCCTTCATCAGATTGTTACGATCGTCCTGTAATCTCTGGAATTTGCCTTCAAAGATCGTGATAGAGTTGAGGGCCTCTTCGGGACGGAAATGTCCGGCGATGGGCTTGCCACGTTCCCAGTCTGATAGTAGTTCACTAGTCCTGAATGGGTGAAAAAAGTACATATAGAAAAAAGTACATATAGTTCAGAATACTGATATCCAGTAAAATAGTGCAATATAAAGTATGTTTTGATCTACACTTTGTTTTGAATAGTAACTTGTAAAATACCTTTGCTCAACAGCCCTGTCTTCAGACACAATCTTCATTTGTAGACTGGCAACTTGCGTTTGGATGGCACCTTCCTTCCTCTTCATGATGTCTGTGAAAGCCATCCATTCGCCTTCAATGTTGTCAATGTAAAGCCACGATGATGGAAACTGAAACCTGTGTTTTTCCAACAGTCGCTGTCCTTCACGATACATGTCAACCTAGCATAGAACAGATTTAGTCATGTAGCAAATATAGGATCTATAAATAAACTAGTTACTACCGGCCCTAACCAGGCACAAAAAACAAACAATCTAGGCATTGATGTTATACAGAAATGAGTTCAGGCTATTGGCCCGGCCTTCTACAATTGTTCTCCATGTTGCCCCCTGAGAAAAATATTTGCCCACCCTTGCTCTATGCTCTTTACATATCTGTGTTATGCAACGATGACAGGTAGTATGGGAATTACATGTGTATTAAGAGATATAGTTAAAACTTATTCTGTGCATATAGGAAATATCTTCTAGAATATGAAGAGGTGGGAACTCAATACTGTACATGGAACAATAAATCAGATCTATATTCTTACTGACCTGTCTTTCCCATCCTTTCACATTCCGTTTCAGAGCTTGAACGTTAGTTATAACAGCAACCGCATCCGACGTATTCGCAGTATCAACAGAAGACTGCTCCAATTCAGTTCTGGATTTTGTAATCTGGCCGTGGAACTTGCCCATTTCCTGTACAGAAAATTATATATATATATATAAGTCTTCACAATTAAAAAAGAAAATTTCTGTATTCAACAATATGATAGTAGGTTGTATTAGTCTACCTGTCCAATCAGTTGGCCAAACTTGGTAAGAACTTCTTTGTGCCACGAATCATACTTGAGATTAACCTTGGCCTGCACTTTGGCATACTCAATAACGACTGGTCCGAAGTTACGTTTGGTCTCAGTCGTGTCAAAAGTCGCTCGTCGTCTACGAATTTCTACCAGCAGAGCCTAAACCAAGATGTCAGTGTCATTTTATATCATAGTAATAACAACAAACATAATGTGGGATTATACCTGCCATGCTTGAATGTCATTGCCAAGTTTGTCATACATGCTGTCTGCTTGCATATCCCACAGACTTTGGTATTGGAGCCATTCTTCAAGGTATGAATTGATCTGAGAGAAAGAAGGAAGCAATAGCGAAGGCTTTACAAGGTTTCTAAGTTAAGCAGAGGATTAGAATAAAATAAAAGAATTACATCACTGCACACTCTTTCAACAATTTCATAACAGCGTTGAAGAGTTAAAACTCCGGTGGGCAGTCTAGACAAGCATTTTCTGTAGTAAAGGTCGACATCTGTGAGCCCAATGTCCAGTCCAACCTACGGAAAATTTAAAGTAATAACAATTGCTGACCCAGTCATGACTGCACAAAATAACATTAGTAAATTAATAATAGGAAGTAGCAGACATGCTGCTTGATCAATTTAGCCGGTACCTGATAGCGACTACTGAGGATGCGCGGCAGTCGCTGAATAATATCTTGCCAATGATGAAGGTCATTGATGAGTGCCTACAAAACATATATTTATAATCTGAAATAAACACCTACATATCAATAGTACTCTCAATAGTACAGCACTTCTTACCAAACGAATGCTCTCTTTCTCCGGATGCATGTATATCACTTGGTTTTTGACTCTCATCTCGTAGGTGTGTTTGGGAATTTTGGGGTCGCCACCGAGTTTTTGTTGTTGCTTCTGTGCCCCAGGGTCACCACTTCCGTCACCGGTCTCACGACCAATTAGGGAATCGTCATATTCGTCTTTTTTGCCATCTTTCTTACCTAGCAAAGCCTAGAACAGAGGAAGCACATATGAAAATT
>QXVX01004770.1:14553-73332 GCA_013436065.1 Halocynthia aurantium | reverse complement strand
ATGTTATTAACAGGTTTGCTTTGTCTAAATCCAGAAAATATGTCATTTGAATGTGTTCAATGAGTACATACTTTGTGTATATTTTCCGTTTATTTTATTTTAGTTATGGTACATTGAACGGGAGGAAATATAGGCCTCTGACTACCATATAGCCCCAGGTCCATCAAATCCTTAATCCGGCCCTGCTCACAATATCCGTTGAAGAAAGGCATACAGCGGATGTCTGATATCTGTCTGACTCAAATAAACTTATCATATATTAAAGATTTCTTTCTCATCTTCATTATTACATCATTGCATTGAATACCACTGGCATATGTATATGGTTAAATATCCTGGCTGATATCTATTATTAGCACACTTGTATCAAATAGGAGGGTAATTATATGCATTCACTATACGACAATATGTGTATATAGTACTGCTATATATCCCCTCGAATTCCTAACTCTGACCAGCGTTTGCACACACCAAATTTATTTCCCAATATTTTTACAATAAATATTTAAATTACATAAATACATTTGGACGACAATGAAAACACGCACACGCCACTAAATGGTTATACTAGCTATTTACAAGGAAGGCACACAGAATGCTACAACAGATCACAATGAAATCCATTTCTCGGGACTGGTAAACTCACTAATTGGTATTGTATCCATTAGAATAGTTCTTACTAGACATGAGCAGTAACTAGTAGCTTACAGCAAATAGCTGAGAGATACATAAAGTCGCTCTATATCAATCAAAATTGGTTACCAAGCACAATGAAATGTTTTGGACAGAAAACACGAGTATGAATACGCGCTTACACACACACCAATAACGAATAAAACAAAGATATTTACAATGCTTGAGACCTATAGCCACCTAGTAGCTACGGGTCTGGAACTGCATGTGAACTGGCGGGGTAACGTACATAATCACTGTAGTAAAGGATCAGGTCGAAGCGAGACTTAAAATTCGCACCATTTTGATCGAATTTTCACGTTGTGTTGATTACTATCACAAACAATCAATGAAAAACGCTTGGTACTTGCAATCAGACAATCAGACGTAATAACGCAAGTGTAATCTATTATGCTCTATGTCTCCATCTAGCGGAAAGCTATTTTTCAAACGCAAACTCCGACCATTTTTCCTATTACAGTGACCTGAACGGATACCGAAAATATTTTACATTTAGAATATGAGAATATATACATGAGCATAGACGACGAAATAAAATAAAGGCACGTTAAAATAAATTAACAAAAAATTATGTGCAAGGGGCTTCAAATTGTAATTAAAACTTAGTTAGGGATAAATACAACTCTGAATATTATTTTTTCTGCATGCAAACACTAGAAACGTGAAGAGGTTCAGGTGGAGGATATAGATTGTATCGGAAAAGATTAAAAAAAAGCCTTCACACGCGTAGAGCAATATGTGATATGTGTCAAGCAATTGTTAACATATGTTAACACGCCTGCATACATTGACTCATTTAACACACTAGACGCCGAGCACAGAATATGATAAAGACAGCAAATTAATCCCGAGACCAGAAAACGCGAATGAAAAATATCCAGCAATGACTGAACGTGGCGTATTAAGGATTTTACCAGTCCAGCCTGCAAAATTGTGCTAATCAAAATTCAGTGATTTTGCAGTCATTGCTTGAATTACGAAGAAAAATCTTCCGCCGGGATGAAATTGGTTCCAGTTTTACAGGTTGGACTGATTCCTATTAATAACGCTTCTAATACAATTGAATAACAAAAAAGAACAACACAAAATACAATAAAATAGTGTCAAATTGGCACAAAGTGCAAATAATATACCTCATTTTTTAATCCGGTCACAAGTATATATACCATGGAACCAGTTTCTTTAACTGTTTAAATCACCACACAACGAAAATAGCACACGAGTTTATGATTTCTACTGTTTAATTGGCATTCTATGTACATCATCTCGTTATATTATAGTTTACAGTTTTTATTTCTTTTCGTAAAAATATTTGGGCAATATAAGCTTTGTGTGCGCTAATGTATTTTTCGTCACTTTTGTATAAAATAGGCTACCGTGGTGAAAATCAATTTAGAAAAAATATACTAACTAAAATTGAGAAGCGATTCTTAAAAATAAGATTAGGTTGAAGACCATTACAACGAGATTTAATTAGAAATGGAGAGCAAAACTAAGACCATCTGCTTACCGAATGGAAATGTTGTTATGTTGAAGATAGTTTTTTTATACAATATAAATTGTATACAGTGGCGTACCTAACAGTTGAATTGGCATCACTGGCACTAACGTCCTGTTAAACTCAGGTAAACCTGCTGATTGTAAAAAATGCCCAAGTGAGAGCATCAAAAAGTTTCAATTTTAATATAGTGCCGTATTTGTTAAATAAATGAGTTGTAGTTTTTAGTTGATATTATGGTGAAGCGTCAGATGTTCGGACTGGGGCGCAATTTCAGTGTTGCCATGGGAGCTATTCCCGTCAGTATGCCACTGCTTGTTTGTGTTTGTGATTTAAAACCTTCAATAAAGTACCAGGCGGTCATCGGAAAGTTTTCTCTATTATTTTGGTATCGTTTTTGATAGTACAGTGGATCCTGCTGTATGGTGTTTACGAACGATCATGACTCGAGGTACTCTATACTGTATACTGTATAGTATTGTGCAGAATTTACAATGGCAAATGAGTTTTAGCAGCAGAAATTCGACACCTGGCCTTTGCTATATAGGAAATAGCAGGAAGCGCCGAAGGGAAGTGATCTTTAAGAGAGATACGGACAAACGCATCGCATATGGAGTAAGTAGTAAGCCGGAAAGCTGCGTGCAAGCGCATGAGTCACGGCAGTTTGTCTCTGGCTGCTGCATTTTATACGCAAGCTTCGTTTTTAATTTATTACAGTACACTAGAGATGTATAATATATGCATTTAATTACCCTTGATTTTATTCTACCATCTATGCTAACTTTATGTCTTAACATGTGCAATCGCTTTTTGTTCTTCAAGCTGCACCAAACACTTAGATCCCATTTAGGACAAGTTTAATTTCGATTGTGAGATAATTTGGCGCGGATTTTTAACGTAAAGACTATTTTTAAAAGTACAAATGTTTTACCTCTCTCACTCACCCGAAACATGGAACCACATCACCTTGGAAACAAGATGTCTACAAGGAATAAAAGTGATTACGCAACGCCATTTGTGATCGGGATGTGGCCATTGGGTTTGGACTGTGGCGTCTTGGTAGTAGCTGCAGTGGTACCATAACCATTTTTCAGTACAGTCGACACCAAATTGTTCTCCTTCATCACTGTATTGATCATCTTTTGCATGGCCGCCATTTTTGGAATAGAATCTCCGCCGTTGATTTTGGTAGGAGCTATTGGAGACGGCCTAGAAATTGCGCAAGAGAGTTCGAATTTCTCCTGGATATGGTCAACAATGTCAATAAGATTTTGGCCGTTGATTTTAGCCGAATTCGGTTTAGCGATTACCGGCCCAGCTTTTGAAGAGATGATGGAAATATTTGACTGCGTCAATTGTGACTCTGTCACGTAACCATTGATAGCGGGGGCAGATTTAGTATCGTTTGGAACGAAGGGTATGGAGACGGGAGTGAGTTGGGTCGTAATAGTCCCCTCTTTCACGCTTTCGGTAACTATTGAGTACGTAAGTATGGGTTGCACTCCGGAGGTCAGGGTGACAGGGGGTGTGATGAGTTGGGGCCCTGAATGGGAGACCGAGACAACTGATCCAGGTGGATTGTTAGAGCTCGTATTGAGTGGAGCTTGCATGACAATGTGTTGGGGAGGAAGATGATGGGGTCCTACAACCATCGGGCCGCCATTGTGATTGACAGTGACTACGTTGGTGCTAGGCGGTGATAGCATCGGCTGGTTGACAGGCGATGATGCCAGAGGTGGTGACGTCACGTAATTGTACATTGCCTTTATTGGCCGAGCCTAAATGTAAAAGATATCATAATGGGATGATTGAATTTAAAATGAAATATCATAAGAATATCAAGAATGAAAATATATCTAAGGTAAATTACCTGATCGCATTCTCCATCTCTACATGCTTGGCACAAATCCGAATTGTGCTGATTTCGAGGACGCCCGGGTCTCCTATCTATGCGTATCGGCGGCTGCATGAACCCATAGTATGTTTGACCAACTTTGTTGTATAAATTGCACATGACCTGAACAGAATATGCACTGAATAAAATCTCGAAATGAAACTGATGACTAAAAAAGGTACAGCACAGAGGTACAACACAGAAAAATGAACTATAGTTTTCTGTTTACCTAAAAATATGTAAATTATTATATTGAATCATTCTTTACATTCCTACACTTGGAAAACTATTCACCCCGAGCGTCATTACTTCACACTGATAGAAGAATATAGAGAGTGTGTAACAAAGTTCAGGCACAATGCGTTTTGAATGCTACAGCAACTAAGGGGTGGATTTATCATACAAAAATTTGGTCCTATTAAAGTGTGTGTGTGTGTGTAGGAGTTGAAAGGTTCGTTTTACACTATAGAGTACAGAGCAGCGATGATAGAGAGAGATAAATGCACAGCAATGCCGGAAATCCGTTAAGAGCTACAGCTGCAGCACAAAATAAGAGCATCGTTAACTGCCTATCTAAACATCGTTGGTTGATATATATATATCGCTTAGCTACTGAATACACATTCAAAATCTTGAATAAATTAACAGTATATTGTATATAAGCAAATGTGGTTCGATAGTCATTGACTTTTATACTTGGCATCTCATTACCTCGTAGTCTTACTTCGTGAACCTAAATCTAGCAAAAAGATCTAAATACGAAGAAGAATCTATACGAAACCAATTGAAATGACAGCTCATGAATTTTCGAAACGAATAATATATTGCTCATATTTACCTTCGATACTTCTTCTGGATACCACATAACGTATTCGAATTTGCCTGAGCAGCACTTTTTACAAACTTGTCCATATAGTTTGAACTGGACGAAACCTTCGTTGGTGGATAAGTTCAAATGAAACCAGAACGTGACTCTGCCCTTCATTGAGGTCCAACCATTTCCACAATCCTGTAAAATAATTATAAATATTTTTAATTTTGTCTAGTTAGTAGGTCCCAGTGTGGTCTGTATTGAAATAGTGCAGCATCGTTTTAATTAGGGATACCCCCATGTTTAAACTACATGTTCGTTAAGGGAAGGCGAACGAAAATTATTTCGGTAGGAATTTTATTTGAAAAAGGTATGGAGGTTGAACCAAATCACACATAACTTATGCAATAACTCAACAATAGATTCTATAGGATATAGAACATAAAATGCCACAAAATTGCCACGTCTGCATGCTATGTAAAATCGGAAATTGTAGCAGTCTTTATTCGATATCTGACTTACATAATGGCGAAGAACAATGCATGTTTCTTTCCTGTTGAGTCGATACTATGAATATATTACGATTTATAGTGTGTGAACAATGTCCATATAACTCGAAGCACCCAGTTACCATTTACCTCAGAGCTTAAAATCTACAAGTTTTTATAAGTTTTATATCAAGTTTTAAAATTTTCTTACGTTCAGATTTTAAAACTAATATATCTATTTAGAAGTGTGTATTTCATTTACTAAAATTTTATTAGCACACAGAGTAAAAATGAATGGTCATTTCTGTGCCCCATTGATCTTTTTTCGCTGGTATTACAAATGGTGATACTTTTGTCACTTTAAGCATATTGTATCTTGGAGAAATTAATCAATTTCAAAATCAACAGTTACGTACCTGACAGCAAAATCGTACTTTTGCGCTGTCACGATAAAATTTCCACTTTTCCGGAGGCGCCACGTTTGTTATGGATAAATACCAGACGTGGGGAGGAAAGAATGAACTGAACAGACGACTGAATTCACCGTGCCACACTACTTCCATTCCGCTGTTAGAAAATAATGATAAAAAACTGTTAAAATGTAAATGCATAGGTCTCTTTGGGTTTCTGATGACTTTTTAACAGAATCAAAATCAGTTGGTACATTTACTGTAATTCTGGTTAACAGTCAAGTTTTTCCCCACTTATTCAAATGGAGTACAGAACATCTTAGCGCACGCGCACATACATTATATCCCGCTCAGTGTCTGCTGTAGATAGTATGTGTTGTGACTCATTACTAAGAGAGGAAACGTACGGAGATCAACTAAAGCTTCCCCTCTGGCGGAAACGCGATGGCAGAAGCAGGATAGATGTGATAAACGAACAATGCTGAAACGGGTACAGCAGTACGCCAAAACCCTCTTCGTATAGTTTTGTTAAACAAATGAGATTCAGCACTATCTGATAGTGGATGGAGAAAATAATACCGTTGACTATGTTAGTCATTCACAAGCCCGAAACCAGAGTATTGAATAAGCTTTTACACAGTGTCAATTCTTATTTTTCGTCCGACAATAAATCCCCCTATTATTTCCATTATTTAAAAACAACGATTAGAAAATTCAATGTAAATCTACACAATGTGATTTTTTAAATGGCCCTGTATATCCACACTTGATTCAAGATATCATCATATGCCAATGCAGTAAATTCAAATTCCATAATTTAGGCGTTCTCGAGAAGCCATGCTGTTTAAAGATCATTTTGGAACCTACTATTATCTATGAGGGTATCTTTAGTACTTGTTTACTAGATACTGCCTTACGAGCCAAAGCATATGCTGGCTGCATTTGCTTGCACCCGATCTACCGGTAAAGGAACAGGAAGCCAACAATGTCGCTATAAGTTCATCATCAACTGTTCCTTTACGACAAGGCAACCAGAAATATTAAATCTCATTTAAACTACTTATGAGCTCATGTTCTGAGGAAAATTTGTATAAATTGAATAGTTTAAAATGTGATGTAAAACAATTTTCAAGTAGTTAGATTTTAGAATTTGCTTTAATATACTTTATTACAACTTTAGAAAATTAGTTGTCCTGATATCTACATAACATGACTGCTGGTTACAGACGCCACCTGATCCTGCTAAGTTCAAGAATTACGGTCGAGTAATAGGCACATAATTGCAAATAATTAATATTCAGTATAGGAAGTAATGATCAAATTTGCTTACTGTTTGACTTGTACATAGTAAATATTTGCTGCTTCTACTTACTCGTTATAGCAACCTCCTCCAACCGGGACAACCGGGACCCTGAGATGCTGAAGAGGTCCTGGAATGTTGGCAGACGGCGTCGTGGTACGGTTCACTACTGGTCCCGACATGATGGATCCCTGCATCGAAACTGGACACGGATAACCGCCAGGCATTGTTCCTTGCATTCCGTGGATCGGCCGCTGAGTTGGTAGAAGTCCCCGCATGTTGGGCATAGCGGTCATCGGCGGTATGGTCATAGTTGAAGCCATCATAATTACTGTGTGACTGATTACTTTTCTTTGAAGCTCCGATTCTGGATAAATTCTGTAATGTCTATTTTCTTTCTTAACGCTTATGTACAAAGTCGATCTTTTTTTCGTTTTTCGAGCTTGACTACAGGCGATTCTGGGTTTCCGTTTAGTAGACAAGTTTTTCCGAATAATATAATTTTACATAAAAACAACAGGCGCTACTACATTAAGTCATTCAGTCGGACGCACAACAAACAAATCACAAAATACCTGTACGAAAAGTAGAACAAAACAAGCTCAAAATTTTGCAGGGAACAATCTGCTATACGCATATACTAGAAGATATTTTCAAATTGATTTCCGAATAGCGCAAATCGTAATAGTCGAGCGGGAATGTAACCTTCTGACCGGTGTTATTATTATGCAATAAAAGTAATCAAACTGCAACTAGACAAGTGAAAGATATTTTTTAATAATGAAAGGGAGGTATTTGCCAAGATACATACTGTATTAAATCCTAAGATTTAAGCTTCAAACAATAAAATCCTGAAATAATCTAAGAACTGCAAAACTAAGCGACGCCGTAAAGCGCAGTTAACATCATAAAGAACACATATAGTACTACACTCGCTCATACATTGCTCTTATACATCAGTAGACGCACGGCGAAAAGGAAACGCGGGGAAAAAAGAATCGATGCACCAGCACCATTTAATAGGGAAAATGAGCACTACAGTGCGAGCATACGGCTGCTCTACTACGCTACTGTGCAGTACTGCATTTCTAGCCTACCGGCAAACCTAATATCATCCATTGTAATCTTCAGCGCAGCCTGCTCGCTGTCGAATGCTCCGTGGATCAAGGGTTAGATGGGAGTTATTATCATTAAGCAGTATGTTAAATGGATCAAGACACACGGATGTTTGATTAACATCCTTACTGTAATACTTAATACTTTATACACTAACAGAGTTATAACTCACGTAGTAACATGGATGAATCGAAAAATACGTCAAATTAGTCGTCAGTATACATGGAATATTCCCTCAGTGAATAGAAATAAATATATTTACCTCATATTTTAGTCAATCACTTTTACGTAGTAGTCGGGTTCAGTTACAATCACACTTTTACGTCAATTCAATATGATTATATATTTATCATACAGATGGATAATGAATGTAAGTATTTTTAATACGTTTGTGATGCAATGGTAGATGATCACGAAAGCAGACATTTCAAATAATGTGGTTAACGTATCACAACACACATGGAAGGGTATACTTGGCGTGAGAATTTATTTTCATTACACTATCCGAGGATCAAATACAAAATACATCCTTCAATTTCTCACTTTAATTCACCCAATGACACACCAGAAGACGACAAAATGTTATCCAGAAAAAACGGAAATTATTTTCATTCCCTATACCTTATTTTTGTTGATGGCGATCGTGCTATTCCTAGTTGAGAATCTTCAGATATATATTCGATAACTATATATCTTCAATACAAAGTTCAACCTTAGTAACTAACCAAATACAAGCATATGAGATGGTAGAATGCACTGCACCCTAGTCCATCATGCATATTTCAGTAAACTTTCAAATTCAAACCAAAAGAATGAATAGGGTATAGTATGTATACTATGTATATAACGTTATAAATGTTTCGCTGTTGCGTCAACTTTTCATTACTATAACTTGGTATAGTAGAGTTTATATTTTAGTCGAGTTATTATCGAGGACGATTATATTCACTAGCAGGAAGCCGATGATACATAGCGTCCGTATGTGTCATTGCAAGCGTGGCGCGTTAACCCGGAATGTGCACGACAACATCTAGCCGAGGACGACAGCAGAAGGTAAATCCGGAAAGAAGATTATATTCGTTTGCACAGGCCTCGCTAATAAGATGAGCAGCCGATCGCTATTGTCGGAATATTATAGAGTAAGTATATGCAAACGATACTATATGCCAGCATTTAATCAAATCACAGAACTAAGGTTGGCGGCATACTAAAACAATTTACATTCAACCTTTCGGCGGTTGGTTTTGTTACCTATAATGCAATGTAATCTCGCAGTATGGTTAGCTTAATACGAACCTTGCAAATTTAGTGACAGAAATGAGAATTTCTGCAAACCATGAGATGTCTATTCATTCAACATGATTAATGGGTATCGAATTAGCATCACTAGATTAGGATTTAATACAGGGTTATGCAAAATTATAAGATTGGCTTGGAATATGCATTCATATGGGTGACTTAAGTATCCTGTAATTTTAATGTCCAAATTTAATACATGAACTATTTCGTTTTCTTCCCAGCAACGAGTTTGAATGATAAACACATTGATTATACTGAAGAGATAATTATAATCACTTTTAAAACGTTATATCAATCAAGAATCGAATTTTAAATTTAGTTTCAGTGGCATTCACCTCAATGTAGAGCTCCACTTGCCATAACTGACCCCAAGAGACATAGAAACAGATGGAAATATTTTTACAAGTGTAAACATGGCGAAAAGAGATATTATTATGGAAACCCACAATAATTGCCAGCAAGAATTTAGTCGCCTGCAAATCAGTTGAATTCCCGCCTTTTTTTAAACTGTCATTCAGTATGAGCTATGATAACCACACATGGTAATGATTCAAATATCCATTTGCTTCATATTTCATATTTGTCGTTTAAAAAGAGGTTTTGATTAGATTTCTTACCTTTCTACCTCACATATTTACTTGAAAAAAAAAACGAGCGGAATGAATTGGTGGTATTACCGTAGTTTGTTGATGTGAGCATTAGTTGTTATTTATTGGCAAGCGAGAAGGAAGACAGTTTTCCGATATAAATGTTTTCGCTGTCTTAATGAAAATATTCGTTATCAAATCGTATTTTCATAATGTCGTAATAACAACATTGTGCAATAACGCCATATTACTCACACTTAGAAACCTTTATCAAAATAAACGAACCATTACTTTCAGCACTTTCATCGATTGAATTACCTCGATCATTTGATTTGGATATTTAATATTCATCTAAATGGAGTTGATGTGGAATTGGAAACAGCAAATAATAAATGCAACTCCGTAATTCACAACTCAATACTGAAGTATAGACAAAAATAACCGCAAGGTGGCGGTATACACATCTAACCACATGACATAGTACTTACTTAGAAAATGCAGGTTCGAACCTCATCAAAGCCATCTCCGTGTCCCTAAGCAAGACACAATCTTCATCTCGCAGTCGACCTAGCTGTATAATTACAGTATCGGTGACGCTGGATCATCGTCATCCCGTCAGTGACTATAGCAACACCATCTAAAATCTAAATAATAAATTCAAACACCATTTAGGAAAATACTTGAAGATTGAAAATAAATTCAAATTTGGATCTCTTCGAATTTGGCCAGCTATTTGAACATTCACGTTTTCAAATAAATTACTCAGATCTAATTCAGAACCCTTGAATATCAATATAAAAGAACAGAACCGAATTTATCGCGCGACATGATGGTTCACACAGATATGTATATACTGTACTTCAGATTGCTCTGTAACGTACGACAAGAATACAGGCAGTATGCTTCCTATTACAGATATCACGATATTATTTGCGGAATGTTACTCGTATTTCAGCATCTTATAATTTGGGATGTTCCTGCAACGATATTTAAGATGGCTATAATATTGTTGCTGGAACATCCCAAATTATAAGATGCTGAAATACGAGTAACATTCCTCAAATAATAAATTTTCAGTGACAAATATAATTGACCAATAACACAGCAACAATAGCCCCGTTGTTATCCATATCTGTTATCGCTAATGGTCATTATAGGTCAGTTTAGAACTATCCTCTAGTGTTGGTTCTTACAATACAATTGCGCTAGACTGCAACGTGGTTCTAATTCATCCCGAGGGCATTTTATCACCGGCGTCGTTCGAAATAGATACAAAAGGACACGTCCTATCTTGAGGACTTATTCCTTCAAATTCAGTTTACTAGAGCTAGAGCTGGTTAAGGACAGATATTTTAAACTGGTAAAATTGTTACATGATGAAGATCGTCGGGATAGCCTTAGTTTGTACTATATTAGTAGCTTACTGCAATGGAGACGATCAAATGGAAATAACTATTTTGGTAAGACAGTAATGACATGAAGTACTGTGATTGAGGTAACAGTTCGATTTCGTACAATGTTACTTAGTTTTTTTACTGTTGTAGAAAGCAACTTACTGCTCTTGTGCTTGCTGCGAGCCAAATCCAAATGTTTGTTCTCGACATGCTTCGATACCAGCCGAATTCAAATGCAGTAAAATGATTTGTACTAAGGAGTTATGTACGAGCCGGAATGAAGCAAAATGTACGAGGGATTGTTTCTGCAAGTAAGTATACACCAACAGCAGTTACCTAATTCCGTTAAGTCGGTTGTATAAATCAAATAAACTGGAATAACGAGCAAGTTGACGAGTCTGTGAGTAGCTAAGCCCCAACTTCTAATTTCTATATGAAATTACCTTTCTTGTCGCTTTCCAGACAATGCAAGGATAAAGTATCGATGGTCGATGGCAGATGCTCCAGTTTCAAGAAACTTCCGCCGAAATGTGAATGCAAGAAGGACATTGACTGCGAAGAGGAAGCGAAAACCGGAGGCGGGGTGGGGGATTTCGCAGACGCAATGAAAGACTTTACTTCCTCATCAGAAAAGAAGATATGTGTGTTCCCATGCTTTTGCAGGTATATTGATACTATGAGATAAAAGAATTGAAATCAGTTTCGAAGTATAATACAATATATATGTATAATATGCTATAAAAAAAGATATTTAACACGCTTATCGAGGTTTAATGTTGGAGAAATAAGTGGTACATCTAGTTAGGTATTAGTGAGTCGTAAATACAAATTCCCAGCGTATTTTAATCTCTATTCAGGCAATGCAAAGGATCTATCCCTCCTTACATGGAAGAGAAATGTTCGAAAAATAAGAAATTGCCGAAACACTGCGAATGCATGAAGTTTGATTGTCCCAATGAAGACATGATGAGAAGTTTAAGAGCTGTAAGTTCCTACTTAAACTCTATTTAGATTCATTTGGCTAATAAGATAGCGGCTTTGAATAATTTAGTAACCTCAGGAAGAACTTAATTCTTATCAGGATGCTTTTATAATATACCTTTCACATTATATACTTCTTTAGGTGAAAAACTTGCATGATAACAAACCTGAAAAAAGTGATGATAATAGCATGGCACAAAACATCGATGAACACATGGCACCGCAGCAAGCTAAAAAGACCAAATGTAACTTACTATGTTTATGCAAGTAAGACTGGACGACATTTTTTGCTTTGCAAAAATAGCATAGTCAACGATTTTTTTTATCATGTCGCCTTCTGCAAATAGAATCTGTAGTAAAAAGAGTAAAGAATTCAAGATGAGTTGTCAGAAACTGGGTCTACCTAAATCAATGGAGGGTTGTGATTGTGGAAAGGAAAACATTCAGTGCCCATTGTCGGACGAACAAACGGAATGCACGTTGTGGTGTTTTTGTCGGTAAGTAGATGCTTAATAGCATGATTAATATATAATATAGACTGAATTGAGCGAGGAACTGGCAACTGTTTTTCATACTCATTATAATTATTGAGAAGTGGAAGACATTGCTATAACCTTCTTATGTTGTGGACGAATGGCCGACATAATAGGTGAAGGATGCAACAGTTCGCTACTGTGTATAACACTAACATAATAGAACGATTCTCCACCAATAAAGAACCATATACTTTTTTTTTTTACTTCTGAAGGGGATGCCAAAAGGATCCTAGAATGCCAATATCCATGCTCCAATCATGTGTTAACATTGCATCCCAAGAAACCATTTGCAAGTGCAAAGACAAGGAAGATTGTGACGCTCTCGATGAACTGAAGGGACTAGCTGACGAAACCAAACCTAAAAAGAAAGATAAAAAGGGAAGGATTAAATCGAAGAAATCGAAGAAAGCGAAGGATGAATTGTAACCTAGAAGGATTCCCTTGTCTTAGAAAGATTTCAATGGCATTAGGGCGAAGAATATAGTCGATAGCCATTTCGTACATATTCATCAGTCGCTCTGTCTAGTTTGCATGTATTATTTTCATTGTATTGTGATTTTATTTTCTAATAAAATAGGAATGAATAAAATGAATTCTTTCGGATCAAAGAAATTGCAAATTCGTAAAATGAGTATTCGCACCAATGAATGGGAAAAAATCGATAAATTTGAAAACATGCAGATAAATATGGCGGATATTTTTATCTTAACATTATGCGCATAAGATATGGTTGATATCACTTTTAGATGATCAAATGAAATATTACGTAAGTAGGGATTACTCAGTATAAAAGGTATTTCTATTCTTCTCTTTCGGTACACATAAGCATATTAAACAACTGCAAACTGCCCCGATACATATTTTCAGGTATTTCAGAGTGTTCGGTACCGAGGCTACTTCTACAGGTTATTCTCGAGCACCATCTAGCGGAGACTTTATTTGATTGTCGATATAAATACGGTCGCATAAAATAAAACATGAACCTGAGTTTTAAATTACCTTATACCAAGGTAAAACAATTCAACACATCTCATTAACCTAATTGCATACAGTGTGGGGTGTACCGGGCTACGTGTGCCAGCCACCTTGTTACTGAATACCAGAAGTTATCTAGTCTTAATCCATCATACAAAACAAATCCCAGGAATAAGTTATGAATACAACATTACAAATGACGAATACGCATAGTATTAAGGAGTTATCATATTTGCAAGTATAGTATTCACTTATATCTAGATTCTAGAGGTACGAAACTTACCCAATTAGTTCCACAAGATCTCTAGAAGAAATGAGCGCAGATGTTTCTTACCAGACAACTATCACTACTGTACCTGAAAATTTATTTTCTGTTGTGAGTGAGTGCGCTATTCTTACAGTTACCAAGAAAGGAATCATTTACCTATGAACACAGTATAAAGTCTTGTTTTACACTGATTGATATGATTATTCCACCAACCCGTGAAAACGGTGCGATAATTTGATTACAAAATTGCTTTTAGTTAAGCGTCGTCTCCTTCATGGTTGAATAGCTATGCGTATTTTTTCGAAATTACAAAATATCTAGATAATAAAACAAATATATATGAATGCATAAACCATGACAATAATTAGTTCACTGTAATATCTTTGTAGCCTTTTACCGTCTAATTACTAGGCTATCCTATAGAAGGATGTTTGGGAGTAAAATACGATCCGTCTGGACCCACCTAGGCTACTGTTCTCTTTAAGATATTATTCGATACCCACTATCGTACTGCAATCGCTTGCAACACATTTTCCGTAATAGGGGTGGCGCTAAAGATACACTTCGAAAATCACGACACATGTCGAAAATTTTGGTCACTATCAGGTTGAAAATGATTAATCAGCATGCATTAGAAAACCCCACCTCGACCATTATGTATCGGATGCTCATTATCTCAAAAGATGGACACTGAAATGACTTCGATTATCTCATTATTATAAAATAAATATAATGTGTGGCACCACCACACGCCTATTATATTAATTGCGATGATAATATTAAACAATAAGTCTTTTATATTCGTTACAGATATACTGGCAATACTGGAATACTGGAATGTAAATCAATTAGTCGGAATCATTTAGAATCAACAATACAGTCATTTATACTCGTGCCAACGTGTAAGAAAAAAATGCCCGCAGGGCAGGAAGAAATTTACTACCACCTAGAACCAAGCTTTTATTTACTGTTTTTCGAAACTTATCGGTGACTGGTAGAAACCTCGTAAAAGGAGTAGAAAGGAAGATTTCAGAAAGAGTGAAATTATACAGCAGGTGGAGGGTTTTTAGCTGGACGAAAATTATTTACTAGTTACGATTATTTACTACGCTAACGAAGATGAAATACCTACTGCTTGAAATCACGCTCCTCTCCATATTCAATTTAGCAAATTGTTTCAATCAAAAGCCTGATTCTACATTTCTGGTGAGTGATCTCAGCTGAAGGTTGAAACTATATTCCATACGCAATACTGTTATATACCGCATAATATATATATGGTTCTATCTCTTTCTCTCAGACTGTTTCATACTGTGCCTGTCGTTGCTGTGAATACAATCCAGAAGATTGCATGCTATATTCAACGATGCCAGAAGATTATGAATGTCGAGAGGGCATGTGCAACAAGAGATTTTGCGAAACATGGGAAAAAGCCAAGTGCAGCACCGACTGCCTTTGCGAGTATGTGTTGAACCATAAATATATTCTATATAAAAGTAATCTAGTTCGATGAAGAAATATCGAAAACAATACCGTAAACTACTGTTGTGTAAGTGGAGCGTTCAAGGGATTCGACCATAAGTCTCAACACCATCAAAACCTTTTAGAAAATGCGAAGACAAGATATCCAAAACTGACTACAGATGCCTCGGTTTCGATGGAGTGCCCTTCAGCTGTTCTTGTTCACAACAAGATATCCAGTGTCCGAGTCCGACAGACCAGCAACCACCTGCACTAACAAACACGATCGATGTTTACCTAAATATCATGGAAGAACAAAAAGAATGTATAATTCCATGCATTTGCTCGTGAGTCAACTTTCACTTGATGTATTCTTAAGTATCAGCCCTAACATATAACTTGTGCCTCAGCGAATGTAAAGACGTTATCCCCCCGCAACTGTATGGCGACTGCTTGAGAAACGGTAAACCGGGTAAAGAATGTCATTGTGAAAGGGCGGGTTGCCCGAACAAAGGTGCTCTCGAAGCTTTAAAAAAGGTGAGAAACTATAAAATCTCTGATATACTTTACATAGGGCTACTACTGTTCATCCCCCATTACCACGACTCTTCACAAAGACACGAAGCTTCATTTTTCATTCACAATATCAATGTGTTTCCTTTTCGCTCTGTTAGTTTGCGATGGGGGAACTGACTGAAGAGATGGAAGCCCGACTGAAAAATAAGCAAAGTTTGAGTCCTGAGCAAGAGAGCGAAACCCATTGTCGTATGCAGTGCTTTTGCAAGTAAGTATCAAAAGTATCATACTGATTGTTTAGATAACGAAATAGATTAATATTTGATCACCTGAAATTATTTTTTCAGCAAATGTGGAGAAGTTAACGGAGACATGATAAAATTATGCAGACCGATACAAGGACAACAAATGGAAAATTGCAAGTGCGACAAAAATATTAATTGCCCGGAAGATTTAGAAATCACGCCAGAATCACAATGCAAACTATACTGCTTTTGCGAGTAAGTTCACGGGTTATTTGAGAAGCGATTATTTGTCAAAACTTTTTTATCTGATTACTGGTAAATGAGTTTACCATCTTGGCTTCTAATTTCCT
Organism: Halocynthia aurantium; assembly: GCA_013436065.1. Taxonomy (NCBI): domain Eukaryota; kingdom Metazoa; phylum Chordata; class Ascidiacea; order Stolidobranchia; family Pyuridae; genus Halocynthia; species Halocynthia aurantium. The sequence goes on along the minus strand of QXVX01004770.1, from coordinate 56,510 downwards.
TTGTTTATTTGTTCAGTGCATGTATGTCCGACAGCAGAATGCCAAAGCAAATGGTTTATTCGTGTACTGGAGTAACTACACACGGGCAGGCCTGTTTCTGTAAAGAAGAAGATAAAGATTGCAACGTTTTAGATAGGGTTTGGGGAAAAGACGAACTCTGAATATGAAAAACTTGAAGGATTGCAAAAATGATCAGCTTCTCACCAACCGACCGAGCAATTCTGCTAGAAATTTATTTCATTGGTTCTTCAATTTCTTACGAATAACTGCATTCCACATAACATTATTGCAACAAAAATATTGAGTAAAATATTGAAGGAAAAAAAGGTTGGGGTTCATGTAATTACAGTGAGAGTTGAAATGCAGCAGCTATTCATTACTTCTTCGCATTCATTCATATAACAATAAACACCGTTTAGTTTTGGCTATTTGACTGTAACCCCGGATCCGTTTCTGTATGGCGTGGTTGCATGTTGCTGTACAGAAGATAGCAATTTCAAATTGGACTTAGAGGACGTGTATCGAAGACACAAGAGGGGCAGTTGCACAGGATGCTAATGATGATTCAAAAAATTAAAAAACTACGCTAATTTAAACAATAAAATACTAGATACAATACGATACTAGAATCCATTCAGGAAGTGGTTTATTCGTGTACTGGAGTAATCACAAGTAGACAAGGACGGCAACATTTTAGATCATGTATCATGAAAATTAAGGGAAGCAGTGCTTTATTTCAGTCCAAAATTTTAAAAGACACAAACCCTATAGGCATTATCAACATTCACCGATACGGTTAGGTGGGTATATGTAGTCTATAGTAGTGTTTCCAGTAGAGTCAGAGCTTTATTCGTCAACTTATAATCATAAAATCTTATCACTAAAGGTGTCGCTATACCCTCACACCCGCGGAATTACGTAAACATGGCCAGTATATAGCAACTCGCAATCCAACTCCGGCAGTAGTTCTTCGCACTTTAGTGGGTGACAGCACAGTAGCGACTACCATTTTTCGAAAGCCGTTATTGTTGTTTACGATGCAGTTATGTCTGCGAACGGTGCGTTTAATCATTATAATAGTTTATTTTTGAGGAAACAGTGAAAGAGTAAAACAGTGCAGTTGGATGGTTAAATAATTTGTTATTCTTTATCCTAACTGTTCAAAACATACTTTCATATTATGCTACGATATCTATAAATCATATATGGTATACCCAATCTTTAACCAGGGGATCTCCCGGGTAAAAGGGATAACAAAAATTTATTTTCCATTTTTTACAAATGCGTACACACCCAAAGGTATTGTAAGTTGCTCATTGGTCTAAACGTTTTAGTTCCTCTTTTTTGGCGATATTGCTCGCAAGAAGGCTAGTGAAAGACATATATATATATATATAAGAGACGACGGGGACGACGGAAGCAAGGAATATAACAGATATGTAATGTCGATTTGCTATCGCAACATCGGAAATCGGAATTCCATGTAGCACTCGAGCACGGTTTGTGCTATGCAAACGCCAAATTAAATGGGAATACGGAACAATAGGCAGTATATGTTAAGGCTACAAAGTGTTAGTGCTTACCTATTCCTACGTGTAAATGTCTTCAGCTTAGGGTAGGGTTAGGTTGGTATCCTAACCCTCAACTTAAAATCCTTAGGAATTACACTGACAAAAACGGGTATTTCACGGAATCCCTGGTATCACAAATCCCCTGTACCATATATCTATTTCTATGTTTCTTGAAGGTACTAACTAAATACCTATAGGCTAGTTGCAGGAACCTGAACAACATCGCTAAACAACGCTGACGTCACTATGGCACCGGGTAGGTAACCGTTTCACTGAAAGACTAATTTATTATTGATAACATCAAATTAAAACGTTGTATTTTTTAAAGACCCAAATGGTCCGAATGTTCAATATCATGTGTATGGAAACGATATGAGTGGCAGCGACATTTCACTGAACAACGGAGATGCCTTTTTTCACGGTATATATATTCACCTCCAATTTTTTGTTGCATTTTTTATCCGATATTTTTGTTTCCTTAAAGGCAACAGTGAACTGAAATCTGAGGTAAGCCGAGTCATGGAAAACTTACGAAAATTAAAATCGATGGATGCGAAACTACGAGATTCGCGACGATGCTTTGTTCCTCTTCTGAAAAACAAAGCTTTCAAAATAATCATAAGGTATGCAGATGGTGAGGAGCAATGCTGGATAAATAGGTTTGCAAAGGACAACCTCGAACCGGACGAAATCCGTGTGTTCAATGTCGACAATGACGCCACAGTGGAAATCATAATAGTTTATGAGGATGGGGACGTTCTACTGCAAGAATTCCATAAAGACAAGGAAGAAATGAACTTCTTCTCAAAGAATAACAACACACATCTCTCAGTTACCAAGCGGGGTGGTGTTAAAGTGAAAGTGGAACCGGGATTCGACCAAACCTACCACAGGAAAAACGAGGAAGAAAAAGATCGAAAGCTAGTTCTGAGAGGTCATAGCGGTACTAACGCCGAAATGATTGGAAAATGGTTAAAAGTGAGGCATTTTCCCGATACAATGATCCTGTCAAAGGACTATAACTCCATAATCGCGAAGCACGTTAGCGAAATACTTTCATCGGTCGATCAGATGGGAGATGATGGATACAACAGCGACGACGAAAGTTCATAAAATAATAATTATTTGTATATAATTTGAACGCAGCAAAAATCTGACTTGAAAGTCCAATCTTGGCATGTTGATTCGTTACAATTGTCGTGTCTCAGTGTATATATTCGATTTTGGATTTGAAACTCTTAACAGGTTCTTCAAATTCAATATGTTATACTATATGTAATGATTCTGTACTTTTCCGATGTTGATATTCTTTTCATAAGTGTGAAGTTTGTAGAAGTTTAAAAAGTTATCAAAGATTGTTGCTGTTTTTTTAATTTTCACCAAGCTTTCCGATAGACGAAATACGATGCAGTACCGGATTATGGAGGTTGATCATGTATAACTTAAGCTACTGTTCCAATGCAAATTTTGTTTACAGGTTACGTCGTGTTTTAATTACTTCCACATTTATATGGTTATTTGCTTTTAATGCCTTCTTGTAAAATAAACTTGTAAATATTGCTAACACTGCGTAAATAATTCCTGGAATTCCTATCCAGTATATTGAGGCCAGTAAATTACTCAGATAGGGCTTAGCCCTAATAGTGAATCAAACACTTCACTAATTTCATTTAAAATTATCATTAAACTTGGATAAAAGCTAGTATCAACTTAATTATGCGCCAAATAAAATGAAATTATTTATTATCATGTTGAGAACTAAACAGGGGAAGTTCTCCAATTCGTTTGGTGAATGGAATAAACAGTAGCAAAACGCAATACCTACCACGAAATGCTACGTTCGGTATTCTTGATCCCTTAAGGTGAAAAACAAACAGTACGGCTACATAGCATGGTACGAGAAGTAGTCTAAGGAAGTGAATTACGGTTAACTTAATTTGGAGAGCTAACTTATTGGGTTACAGCTACAGGTACAAATTCCTCTCAGAACACAAATATGAGTGAAGCCATGGATAAGTACTTGAATCTGACGTCTTAAAGACTGCTCTTCGAATGTTGAGGATTAACAGGGGAAGGTTTTCAACTAGTTTGCTGAATACAATGGCATAAACGGTAGCAAAGCTGTGTAGCTCTGCTACAATGAGAAAGAAACGCAAAACCTCCAAAGCGAGTAAATAACAACATCCCAAAATGTGACGCATGAAGGTAAGAAGCACAAAGTACGACTACGTTGCTACTGAATGAATGAGGAATTACGCTTCACTTCATTTGGAAAGCTACCTTACTGGGTTACAGTTCAAGTGCAAATCCTTTCAAACATTTCGACAAAGATTTAACAAACACTAAGAGCGAACACAAGCGAGAACCAGGTGAATAACCGAATGAATAACCGAAAACTTTTAACAGGTCTTTGTTCTAAGTTGGATATGGTTCCTCATTTTTAACTTTACTCTGCTTCATAGATCTTCGAGCAACAAATATGAGTGCAAACATGGATAGTAAGTACTTTAAGTTCTTCGTTTCAAAAAGACAGTGCTAGACAAGTGAGAATATAACATTACAGAAGATTTATTATTGACTGTGAGATTGTCTAGACTCTAGAGCAGTGGTTCTTAACCTGGGGGGGCGCGCCTCCCCAGGGGGGCATCAGTGATTTCCAGGGGGAGGCACAGCACAGAAATTTACAGCACAGCACAGAAACAGGCTGAGAGTTGAAGGAGACTTACGTTATGCCCTCTCTGGAATTAAACCTCGCGTTAAAGATCTAGTAGCTAAGAGTCAGTGTCAAGTATCTCACTAATGCGTAGTCAATAAAACGACCAAATATGAAATTGTTTTTATTTAGTAGCCCTACTTATTTAAAAGGGGGGGGGGGAAGGGAAGGATCATAACATAGGGAGGCGTGGTAAAAAAAAGGTTAAGAACCACTGCTCTAGAGTCTAGACTCTAGACTAATATGAACCTTAATTTGTTAATTATTTTATGATTATACGTTTAGATAAGATGTCGTCGCAGGATAAAACCGAAACGAGTGGACATGCTAGCGAATCTTCAGATGACAAAAACAGAGACAGTAGCGGGCAAAGCAACGTGGTTAATCATTATACTTTCAACGGAAATGATATGAAGAACGCAAAGCTCGGCATGAACGCAGGAAACACTACGTTCAATGAATATACGAAGAAGTGACGAAACATTTGCATGTCAATTCGTCTTATATACGCATGTTGATTTTGTTGATATTCAGTCGTTGATGTTAATGTTTTATTTTTTAGACTCCGGTGAATAATTAATTTCATTTGTTATGAATTCCTTATTGTATGGTAATATAAATGTTCGATCCGTCTGATAAACAATCATATATTTCAGGTATACTACGTATTCATTCTCTCACAGGTAATAATATTTAAATGTTACCACTTCCAAGCTTGAAAATAAAATACAGTACACCAGAACAGGCCGTAGAATGTTAGGTAAGTCGTAGATATTTCAAAAGTTGGCTTTACTAGTTTATATTAAAAAATCTTCTTTCTCGTAGAATTTGAACGTTTACCTGGACTACCATTGCAGTTCAAAAACTGCAATAATAATATCATAAATATTTTGTTTGGTAACAACATTCGTGAATCGGGCCTCGGTATGAACAAAGGGAATACCAGTTTCACGGCTAACGGTAAATATCTTTTTATCAACATGTTTTAAACTTAGAATTGGTAAAACCGGAATAAGGGTTTCAACTGCACCCGTTTCGCTAACGAAATGAAAAAATAGTGTTATGCAACTGTTAAACCGTAGAACCGTAATATAGTTTATATATTAGTTGGTAATATAGACTGGTGTATAGATAATGCTATTGGATATTTAGCCACAACACATTGCTGTGTTCTCATTATACTTAGACCATGTATAGCTTATTTTGTTTTTCAATTGAAGATATTGCTGAACTAGAAATGTATGTAATGCGTATGATGTTTACTTCAGTCTCTGGGATCTCGGAACCGGAAGAAGCGATTACAAATCTTAAAGCACTAAAGAAATTTGAAAACGTGAAACGTCGTGGTTCTCAGAAATATTTTGTCCCAATGGTCAGAGGTCGAGCAATTCGAATAACTATTGAGTATCCAGACGGTGTAAAGCAAGCCTGGATCAATAAAAAAGCAACAACGGGAGACACCATAAACGAAACACAAGTAATCCAGTCATCCAATGAAGGAAAAGTGTGGATCGTGTTTGTCTACGAGAATGGGGATATTCAATTGGAATTGTTCATGAAAGGAGAGGAAAACTTCATTTACTTCTCGAAGACAGGCGAAACTCATCTCAATGTCACGAAGCACGACGGAGTTAAAGTGGAAGTTAAGCCAGGATACTCCAACACATTCACCAGACAAATCAAAGATGGGAAAACTACATCTTTAGTTCTGAAGGGAGAACACGGTAATGCAGCAGAATATGTGGGTGAATGGCTTAGAAATGGCAGCTTCGATGCAATGTTCCTACCAGACGACTTCAACGCAGCGATAGAGCAACATTGCATAGATATGCAACTGTCACTCAAAGCTAAATTGAAGACCGAAAACGGAACGATGGAGCAACTCCTGGAGCTCTTTTCAAATTTTGGAAAGGTTGCGGGTATCTAGTGTTACAATACTTGACCCCTTTTTGTGTATATATGCTTGACTTTTCAGATACTGTTTTTTTGTGATCAATCGGAGAACCTTTCTAAGATAATCGTTAATTTTAACAGTGAGTAACGAATTCTTGACTCCCGAAACATTATCAAACCACATGGCATTCTTATTAAAGGACTTTATCAGTTGTGACATATGCTGTAATTTTTTCCTCATTATTATTCCACTATTGTAAAAGCTATCTTTTGTTAATTTTGTACAAATATTTGTAATTTTACATCTTTAATATATAGGGGTGTATTCCAAAGCAACATTTCGACCAACAGAATTAACATGATTTTTATGATGTTATTGGGAAAAAAATCTTGATGTAAATAAAATAAACCGAAAAATATACGATCCGCATAATCAGCTAGATTTAACGAAGAAAGAAAACCAGAGGCAATGCTGATTTACTTAAAGTTATGCTTAATAGGATTGACTATGCATGAAAACAGATACATCAACTCAACATCTTAAATTAAGAAAGAAAGGTAACCCACATGTGAAAGAGCTTTTTGTTCGCTAATCTTCTGAAATTTCATAATCAACTTCAACTTTACTGCTAATAATTGAGCACCATGCATTAACAACTAATTCCACCAAGCTATGAAAAACCATTGGCTAATGAGTTGACAGGAAATATATCTTCAAAAGTGAGTCTTGGATATGTTAATTCGCTGATTCAGAGTCAGAGGTTAGGAATACTTTAATAAGAATAATGTAACAGTAAGAACCAACCGGTGGTATTAGTGAGAACATGAGCTAGTGACAGAAAAATATATGAAACATACACCGACAAATTAGGTTGACATGATTCAATTGTAATGTCTGTAAAGTGTGGAGCGATATGAAAATTTTTGTACAAGGGAATCCGCATGTAGCAAGCATGTTAATAAAAATACAATAATAATATAAGCTATTTTTCAGTTTCTTCAGTTGAATATTATACACGGATTCCATTGTTCTAAAATCTACATTTCATGTTATCTTATACTCTCACTTAGCAAAGCCTATACTGGTACTCCTCACTTAACAACCGCTCGCCAATTAGCTGACCTACCAGGTCATTGGGACGGATCCTGGTCGTTAAGGAGTATCCGTATAATACTTCTATTCCATAATAACACAAACAACTCAAGGAGCTGTATTACAGCCATAAATGAATAAATGAAAACGACCAAGCAAGTCCCGTATAAAAATACACATGATACTTTCCTAAATTCACAAATATTTCAACATCTAAATTAGTGGTGACCAATGTCCCCTTTAAGCAGGTTTTGCAACCAGCAAAAGAAAAAAAAAAGAATTTGCGAGCGAAAGGTTAGTTACCTAAACTAATGATACAAGTCCCTATTATATATATTGTATTCAGTGTGTACATACTTTTGTGATCTTTTTCACAACCAATGTTTTTTGTGAACTTTGACTACAAAAATTAAAGGAATTGGTGGTGACCGATGGATCCCGGGTTCAAAACCCAGTTATGCCACAGCAGCACACTAATACCAGGTTGAGAATACCATTCACATGTATACTAATTTGTAAAAATACTTTTTCATACCTAGAAATAACATAAGATCAACCATATGGCTTTCAATATACAATACATCCACTAGTATTCCCAATTTAACATGCAGTTTCACGGATTAAACAATAAATCTATAGACTTCATTATTAGTATTCTATATTTCTTATATCTTTATACTTTCTTTACAACACGGATTGAACGCGGACTGCGGAAGAGCACCACTTAGAGGACATTCATCGAACACACAAGGGGAACAGTGGAACATGATGCAAATGATGATTCAAAGAATTAAAAATTAAGCTCATTCAGGAAGGTATAGGCCGACTCCACGAAAGCTGATATGCCACACCGACTTTTGTTCACGGAATTATACGAGCAAGATTGCCCGGTTATAGTTTATAGAGTTTGGTTATTTTCCCTTGAGGTACCTTATCTCCGTTGCTTGGCTGCGGGATCTCGGGGAGAGGAGGCTTTGCCGCGGCAGCAGTGGCACCTATGTCTTCTTTGAGTGGCTCCTTGACAGATTTGTGGCTTGGGGATCCGTAGTTTCTTTCATGCTGCGTGAGCTTTCGCGAAAACTCCTCCTCCAGAACCTTAGAACAGAAAGAAAGTTAGAAACGTTGCATTTCTTTCTGGCCAGATGATTAAATGAAATAAACTACTTCAATTATAACTCTTAAATAATAATATATATATATAATTATCATTTGATAATTAAAAGAAATAAATGCGTGTGCAAGCATGCTATGAATTATAAATATTATCTATCTGGCCAATAGATTCACAGGAGAATCAAATAGTACAATATATAATCTTTTAGAAGCTATGAACCTATCGAACTATGAATTGAAAATTACATGCTTTCCTCTCTTTAACAAATGATCAACAACTTCAAATAATTCTGTTAGTTTGAAGCTTATTTTCACAAATTAAACACAACTAAGCCTAATAAATTCATCAATTCAATGCATTTGCCATGAAAAATATCCTTAACATACCAACTGAAAAATTTGGTTCGATATATGATAAAATTACAGGCAAAAATGGGATGTGTTTTGCAATTCTTCAGATTCATGCAAGAATGTATTTATGTCAGAATATGGTGTTTTCTGATTCATGCGTTTGGGATCAATAAATGCCAGAGAACAAAATCTCAGTCTTGACAATTGAAACTGTATGAATCAAAACATGAATAAATAGTATTCATAGCATCGCCCTACGATGTGAATGCGGAATGCGTAGGACTTATGCATAAAATCTTATATGGTAAATGCACACTGCAATCGAGGCATGTACCAATGAAAATCTTAACACATGCTAAATGCATATGATACATGGCACTGATAAATCTTAATGGAGTTTTACCACTTTCGTTTATGAGGGTCTATTTTCTCTCTCATGCGTATTTCACCAAGCTTATCCTCACAATGATTTTGCTAGAACAGTACAAATTACTTCAATTAACGTGTAATGCAAGCAAATCAACCTTGTGTCGAGAATGTATCAATTGGAAAATGGATTAGTTTAATAAATATTAGTGTACACCACATCCTCAATTTACGAGTCAGTTCCATTCATGAAACCATCTCGTGAATCAAAAATTGTTATTCGAAGCGCATTGCTATTACTGGGAGGTAGATGATAAGCAAAAATATTATTACATATTAGTTTGATGATAAATAGACCAATTATCACCCGATTTATGCTTATGGTATCGCTTTTAGCTTACGCTCATGAGCTAGCTACAGTTTCTGTATTATTTGATGCTTACCAACTTGACCAAATTAATGGGCTTACTTGTAATTTCAGAATCATGTTGAGCGAATTCTTCAAATTCGAGGGAGTGGTGTACAATATTTGAAATAGGAATAGCCAGTTGCAAATTATCACTTATTTAAAATACTAGGCATTCCTGACACCTAATGTTGTCAGCTAATTAGCCACGACGGCCAAAATATACATAAATAAATATATGTATGTATACTCATATACCATCGCCAATCCTAATATTTTTATCATTAGTATAAATACAAAAGCAGAACTCTATCTTCTAAAAGGTACTTATCACAATTATTGTCAACGACAGAGGGAAACAATAATTTTGCCAGTGAAGTCTCCTTGGATTAGTGAAACAAAACATTGCTACAGAAAAAAATTAATTTTAAACAAATTATATTTTGCATCAAATAAGGACAGCAACCTGTGGCTCTGCGGCACTCGAAGAACTGCGACTGCCCGCAGAAGAAGCCGAGGCATGACGGCTGTGACCTTTGTTTCTCCTGGATGACCGAACGGAAAGGGAATGTGCCATGGTCGGAGAAGATGGCGCAGGAGGAGTCGAGGAAGAATGAATCCGACGACGTGGACTGCGGCTGTCGTGGGAGCTGAGTGACGACGTGTCCTCATTGTCGGTCGAATTCAGGGATCCCGAGGTCTCGGTGTCGACATCGTCTTCATAAGCGGATTGGTTACGGATCGCCGCACGTCTCTTGGAATTATATCTTTTCACTGACGTTCCTTCTCGGCCATTGGAAGACAAGACCATGTTTTCATCTTTAGTAATTTTTTGATATCGGGCGATCTCTCTCTGTTTGGATTCGTCCAATGCTTTTGCGCCGTCTTTTTCCAATCGACTCTCCAATAGCTTTTTTATATATATTAGTGCGTAAGTTTTATAAAGGATTTTAGCAATTAAACTTTGTTAGTTACACGAGGTAAATTCGAATTTCGTTTTAATTCACTATTAACATGAGGCAATATTAAATTACAGGTATTAATACTAGTTGTAGTAAATCTTTTGTTTAATGAATATCAAGTAAAGAGAAACAACTTGTTTGATAGAAGAGAGGATCTTTTCACATAGGAGAGCGTTATACAATACTATACAAAGTTTCTCCTCTCACTGTAATTGTAGTGGTTCCTTAAGGACTGTTTTATACCATTTAATTTNAGAAAAAAGTGGGATTGGGTGTTATGAGAATAGACAGCGGAGTATTGAAGTTCAAAATTTAAATTAAAACTGGCTTTTAAAACTTAACTGTAAGGAATCCCATGTCATGAACATATATTTATCACTATATTAGGCTTGCATTATTTGAATAATGCATTTGATGAATTCTGTACCGCAGGGTTTGATGGATACATAATATAACACAGTACTTCAGGGATATAAAAAACTTACTTCGATGTAAATCTTGCTTGGTTAAAATAAATGCCTTCTCGGTGGCACTCACATCCCTTTTGTGCTTCTCTTGCAAGTTGCGAAAAGTTGAAGTCAAAGTTTCGGCTTGTCTTGAAAAGAAAGCTTTTTCCTAAATAACAAAATAAAGTCAATATAAAAAAAACATTACACTTTGACCAGATGTAAATAACAAATCATAATGGAACTGCAACATATTTCTAAAGTAAAAGTATTCTCAACATCTATACATATGCTCATGAAGTATAAATCTTTGTGACCGAGTAAATATGAATATAACAAAGTCAAAACAAAGAAGATATTTTCAAATACTTTATCCGCTTGATTTATTTCCAATTCTTCTTTCCTCTGTTTGGCAATTTCTTTCCGTTGGTGCTTCGGTAAATGGTCAAGCTGATTCTTGAGATCCTTTTGTTCCTGTTTCAAACTCTCGTGAAAGCGTTTCCTATAGAAGAAAGCAGTGACATTATTTCTCAGATCAGTCTTATTATATTGAGAATAATTCACCTTTCTTTCTCTTGATCTTTCTTCAAATCAGCAAGGACTTGCTTACGTTCGTTGTCTTGAAATATGATGAGTCGATCGATTTGCTGCTTCTGCGTTCGATCCTGTTGGTCAATTTCGGAGGAGTATCTTCGTTTCAGATTCTAAATTTATAGGCAGACAGTTCGTTATTATGGCAATACATCAATCCATAGATTATTTCGCTTAACACACTTCCTGAAGGTGCTGCTTTATTTCATTATACATCTTTACCGTAATTATTTCAAAGTGAACACAAGGTGTAGTGTAGTTCAGCAGACAACCAAACCAAACAACTTTAAGATAGCAGCTCACAAAAACATAAAATTGAAAGTTAATAAATTGAAGGAATAGATGAATAAAAATTTAGTGCAATAGGAATCATCTACACATTGAGAAATTCTCATGAGAATGATATTCAAATCAGATATTTTTATCAAATAGCTTAATATATATTTCGATATACCAATGACCAAGTTAACATTGCTCACAGCCATATCCTGTTCAAATCGAGTCACCATCTGATCCAGCTGGGTTGCCAGCTTCTGATTGAGATGAGCCAACTGCCTCTGTTCATCGTGCTGAAGTTTACGAAGCTCTTGCAGTTCTTGCCGACTGTTTTAAAAACAAAGATCTCTAAGTCTCTGAAATCACTCTTCCAACACAGAATTGGAGCGTGACAATTTCTTACCGGAACAGTCTCCGTTCTTGCTGGTTCTCGATATCGGCGTGGCTGGTTTCTTTTGTTGTGGTGACTTGCATCTCGACACCGTCGACCATAAATTTACGTGTCTTACGAAGAGTTTTACGTTGCAGCTTAGCTCTCTGTAATCAACATATTCTATTTACTTTCTCAGTTGTGACAAATGTAATACCAGTTGTAGTCAACACCTTATTAAGTTTGATAAAGTTTCACCCAATACATGCTGTTTTATTGATATTAGATATTCTAGTGAGCTTTTATATATATATATATATATATGTAATATATACCTTCAAGATTGTAGAAGACAACATTGCTTAATCTTTCCCACCAACAATGACACATAGGATTCTTGTTAGTTGTCTCATTAGTATTTTCCCCTTAGTAAAATGATATACAAACCTTTTTCTTTACAAAGACAAGCATATGTCTACTGGTGCGCATATTAGAATTTAATCAAGTCTGGTATCACAGGAGGCAAGATAAACTAATTTGGCTGTTTTCACATAAGACAGGGTTTTGCTGAGCAGAGTATTCTGAATTTACAATAAGTTTCAACAGGATGCTGAATATAGGATAAAATATCTTAATTTCTGTTTAGGGACTTGATGCCATGATATGATATGGGCAACTAACAATAGAGAAAACAGCTACCGGTAGACAAAATTTGAATACGCAATTTTTGATTTACCGTGATCTTGCCTCCTTTGACCAGATATGAATAACCAATGCTGAGTAAGTATTGCGGTGTAAAATAAACCAAACACAAACAGCCAACAATACAAGACACAAAATTGGAAGCCCAAGCCAAAACAAAGGCAACAAACAGAAAATAAGCAATCAAACTTAACTACAAGCACAACATGCAAACTTATCGCCGTAGTGGTAAGGTGTAGTGTGATGAGATCAGACAGATAGTGATAAAGCTATCCTCAAAACTGACACTGTCATCCTTACTCTAAGTTTATCAAGATCTTGATAACTGATGAATAAACCTATGTAGAATTTAAGAATAAAAAGGGAAACCGCGAAGCAGATATAGTTGAAAAATCAAATGCTAGTGAGTTTTGACAAAAGGGCAAAAATGTTAAAAAAGCTAATGCATTTTGAATAAAGACTTTGTTGTCATAATAATCATTTCTTTTTACTACTGTTTCAACATATTTAATAAATCAATAATGAAATTTTTAAACCTCCATATTAAAACACATTTTGACCGCTTTTCACACGTTAATTGAATACCAAGAAACAGTGCGTGCAGGAGTAAAAAATGCTATTTTGACATTAGAATCTGAAACCAATCAGAACTAATGAAATATCATAACGCATATTACCGCTAATTTCCTTTCTACGTGTTATCTTATTGTTTCAATTGTCCTTCTAAATTTACCTTCAACAAGATTAAAAATCAGATATTTGTTCAGAAATGCATTAGCTTGATATTTTGGCCATAAAAGAACAAAAAGAAATGATAATTTTAAGATGTGGACCTTGCAGATAATCTGATATAGCTGCAGAACTGAACTGACACTCTGACGTGATTGCTGTGAATAAGAATTTTCAATGGGGAAAAGACGCTCAATTGCACACGCTCGCGAATTTTCCTCCGGTACATTTACAAACGAAATTAAATTGCATTTGTTTTGCGACTGAAAATACCTGCTGCTGTTTTCTTGGTCTCTGCTTCTGCACTTAGAATAATGTTCTTTCTTGAAAGAGTGAACATAAAGTGTAGATTAACAATTTGCATCCAAAGTCCATAAGTAAGAAGGGTTCAAAGGGACAGAGTAGGTAAGGAGCTTGTTATTCCTGTTCTAACATACTATTTTACTATAGTGGGATGAAAACTGCTTTCCATTTGGGTGACAAGGGTGCACAGAGGTAGCGGGATGATGCTATGATGTGTAATGACAGAGTTTTGTCAAAATTTGACCAGAATCATGCATCTTCAGTTGAACAGTGACAGGCAACGTTTAGAGATATTAAATACTATAACACTTTGTCATACAACTATCAGGCAATACCAGTATCCTTCGCAATGGTAAAGTTCATGGGAGAATTGTAGCTAGATAAATGCAATACACTTGTGGACGGAACATTCTGGAACTTTAAGGCTGTAATTAATTTTTTTCAAGGCTAACTCATTCAGCTGAATAGTTTCGAAATTACCTTGATAAGGTAAGAGTTATAGATGAATATAGATCTTAGATATTGAGAAGGATACCCCAACACATGATTTTCATTTTTATCTTGCTAAAAAAACCTCAACAGAGTAGGGAAATCTCCGGGAAGCATCTTCAGGAAGTCATATTAGACTCCGATCAGTCTCCTCCCAACATGAACGACTGTTTTCTTTATATGGAACGGTGACCAATGATCACAAGTCATTTCATTACTCACACACAAACTCTTTGCAAGCATGACAGAGAGACAAATATAGATTTGGAACATGATTCAAAAACATTCGAATGACTCAACATGAACAGGTGCAACGACCAATTACCAAAGGAGTCAAATGTGTTATCGCTTCTTCAAATGCGATCTTAAGAGATTTTGAAAGACTTCTTCTAGATGGGGTTCGTTGCAAGCAGTAATCTCCATCACAACCCTAGATGCGCACGTGCACAAACATGTCACAGGTGATGTATGAGGAAAAGTGTCTGTTACATTACTTACTCCACCATTGAATACAGTTATTCTATAATAGTACCTATGCAAAGGCACCATTTTTTCTAAAACTACAATTCATTTGTGGTATACGGTACTTTTTGCTTTGTCCAGAATTACTCGACACTTAGCAATCAACCACACACTCAATTTAATGAATAACCTCTATAAAAGGTGAGGCAAGCAAGGTAGTGTGAACTAGGATGACTAAAGATATGGAAAGTTTCGTATATTAAAAATCTCAGATAACACCTATAAGAGATTTTTTTTACTTGAAAATTTACGAAGCCTTTGGGATTACCCAAGATGACATATTTCTATGATGACAATGACTACCTTAAAACAGGAATGGCCATTGAATGCTGGCAGCTGATTGGTCTACTCATTTTATTAATTGCTTTAGTGTATTAATATTTATCTTTATTGAACATGGTCTATTTATATATGTTCAAAGTTTCTTTTTCGTATACACTCACATTAAGTATTGGTCACATTATAAAATTATGGGTTATGAATAATAATATAATGCCCTAGGGGACTTTAAAAAAGGTTTTGATTGGTTTTGCCTTTAAGGGAGATCATGGACTCTAGTTTGGCCACCCCTGCTTTACAATATATGACTTTTATCAGTTCACTATTCAGGCCTTCGCATCAGCACATGCTAGTTCACACACAATTAATAGTAGGTGTTTTGCACGATCCACTGCAACAAACCAATTACAAGCTGATCCATATGTAGAAATTGTAAAAAGCAACTCTATGGAACAAGTGACCACTCCCTACTTTAAATAAGTCTGATTAAGATGAGGAAAATTGGAAGTACCTCTGTTCCGTTAGACGCTCTTCCATTGTTGGCAGACGATCTCGCTTTGTACAACTTGCTGCCGGTCCCAGGAGTAGTGCTGCCAGACACGGCCGAAGGTTCACTGTCTACCGTCATGACGCTCCCACTATCAAATGACTGCAACGACTGGACGTCAGCTAGTTGGTCATCGGAAACGGAACGCAAGTTGCTTTGCGAGGACGAGTTGTCGTTGACAAGAAGAGAAACGTTTTGCTCTACTGAGGTCAGATTTGAATTAGAATTGTTTGATACCAACAATGCTGTGGGTGGTACTACAGGGACCGGGGTCAAAGTAGTGCTGGAAAGAGTTTCATCAGAAGGGGTTTCTGGATTGACTGGCTCAACATTATTATAGCCTTGAGCCGCGTCATTTCCTGCAACTGACGAACTCAGGACTAAGTCTAACATACCCACGGCTAAAGCTTCAGCTGTATTTCCATCAGAGATCTTTTTAGTCATAAAGGATGTACCTCGATCAAACGAGATGGGACCCGTACCTTCGCTGTCTGGATCATTGCTTACATTACCCTCTACGCTCTCTGTCTTATTCTCCGACCCATTCACTGAATCTGAACTTTCTTTGCTAACCTCTGCCTGTTGTTTCACAGGCTCGGAGCTGACTTCAACCTGAGCGGTGTTTTGTGCCTCATGGTTAGTAGGAACAGAACTTAAGGAAATATCATTAGAGCACAGAGAAGATTCTGGCACAGATTCCGTGCTAACTGAACCAGGCGGTTCCATGCTACTAACATTAGGGGAACGGGGACTCGGAGGACTCCTAAGCTCTCCGACAACATCATCTTCTTCGGCCTCAACATCCTTTTCAGTGGGAGCCGAGGGCACCGAGAGACTTTGAGCGCTGTCGGTACGACCCGGCGACGAGGGTCCCCCGTCGACATGATTTACCTTGATTGCGATTCCTGCTGAAGTTGCGGTTTCTCTATCGCTAGGTTCGAAAGAATCGCCGCTGTTTTTGTCGCCAGTGTTTAATCCTCCCACACCTTCGTCCGAGGAAGATTCATCACGATTTTCTTTCATTGATATCTTCATGTTTTCGTGAACTTTGGAGGAGGTGATTTGCGAAGGCGGCTCAGTTTTATTTACACTTAGTTCGACTTCTTCTTGTATAGTTGAGCCATCTTGAGATATTTCATCTGATGCTCTGATATAAACCAAATATGGTAATAATCTCACGAAAAGAGAGATAATAACAACGTTACCAACAGAGACACATAGCACTAAAATTGTGGAAAACAATACTTGCGGCAGACAACTTAAAAAATAAAATTCCACTTCTGAAATTACCTTTAATGTGAATCAATCGTCTGAAGAACTACGGCACTGTATATATGTTAATGGTGATGTCATATTAGCTATTGTACTTTGCCGACTATAAGGCAATGCACTCCTCCAATTTTTTTCTCAATTTCAAATCATGTACCTTGTAATGTGCATATCATATCTTATCATAAATTAAAACTTCATTTTTACCACCGATCCGATTTTTCATTTAAAGAAGTGCGAGCAAGGAACAACTTCATACAGTCACTCTACTCTCTAATACAGCATTCCATTCGTATTTGGTATAATTGCACATATTGACTACGTTGAGCAGTAACAGAGTGTTAATAACCAATTCCAAAATATATCTGATTAATATGTGTCACCTCTTGATAGCATTCATTGACAAATTGGAGTCAGGGGTCAAGAGCCGAAGGCTTTGCTTGGGCGAAGTGGTGTCCAAACTGTTGTTGCTAATCGTAGAATATCTATTCATAATGTCTGGGCTGTCACTGCCATCCTACAGTGATTAAACAGTCACAAATAAAACGTAAACGTGAAAAATTTCAGGTTTGACTGGAAGAATGGAAAAACTACATGAAAGAATATTTATTCTGTGGAATATGATTATGAAGGAATAGGTCGCAAATTAGTTTTCAATACATAAAACGGATAGTAATTCCTTTTTCAGAAAATAAAGTCAACATACCCCATTTGAAATTTCCTCAGTTTCCACTTCCGCTTCTGACTCTGCAACGAGTTTAATAAGCACACGCTCAGGCGAGGAACTTAAGTTGGACAAATTTAAGAAAGGATGGGCGAGCAATTCTCTGAGAGTCGCTCGCTTCTCCGGCTCTTTCACAAGACAACGTTCAAGAAAATTGGAAAAGTTTCGAGACCTGGGAAACAGAAAAAAATCTTGAATACAAGCAAGAACAGAGTATAAATAGTTTATTTACTATTACTGTATCGGTTAACTGTTAAATATGGTGAATAGAAAGTAAATACAGGAGAAAATGTCAATTATATGAGAGTTTACCATCTAGATGGCGAGAAAAGGGTCGGTGGATCCGACTTGGGAATTCTGAGTAGTACTCGAACGGGATTCAACTCGTGATGCGGTGGCTCCAATTCGGCGAGCTCGATTAGCGTGATGCCAAGTGACCAGATATCACATGAATAATTATATGGAACTTCCTATCATGATAAAGTACAATTTTACTAAAATATTATATCAAAAATGAAACAGTAAAGCTAGTGAGACAAAACTGATACATTTGAATTTGAAGGTGCCAGTAGAAAGTGAAACTATATAAAATACACGATTAGTATTAAACAACATTACACTCATTAATCTACATGTAAATTCAATGAGAAAGTATAAGCCCGAGAGTAAATACTAATGGCAGAAAATAGTCAATTTTCTGTAAAACTAAGTTATCAATGCAATGTATCAATATTATGTAGAAAGCAAATGTAATCTAACTAGTATTGACTACTTCAAAACCTTAATGTTTAGTAATAAATAAATCAATTACATTTCAATTACAGACAATACAACATACACATGTGCGTCGTTATCAATCATGTAACTGTAGTCAATAGAAACTAAACTGTCTGGACCGGTTTGAACAAGGCTACTCTGAAACAATTTTCAGAAATCAAACTAACAATTTTATTCTGTGCGATGACGGCAAATTGAAACAAGACTAAAATAGTTTTTCTGCGAAAATATTAATTGCAAAGGTGAGAGGGTGCATGTAGCCTTATATGCTGATGCGGCAATTGAGTTCTTTTTAAAAAGTCGAATCGTAATTGATGGCATTGTGTGCATGTGAGGGAGACACTGTAAAAATAGTTCTAACTGAGTGGTGCAATATATGAAAATTGAAGTTCATAGGACTGCTGGTTAATGAGCTATTTATTTTAGTTATCATTATTATTATTTGTAAAATTCAAAATATTCTGATATTTATGGCATTGAGAGAGGAAAATCTGGTGTTTTTTACGGCTAAACTTAGAGATACTTCCAAGAAATGCAAAATATAAAAGTAAATCACACTGAAGTATTTTTATTCAATGATTGTATTAGTCATCTCTAAGATACCGTATTATACATTTCTAGATGTGCGATTTATGATTTCAAATTTGGAAAAGGAATTTTGCGGACAAGCCAAATTTGCCTATATATAGATAAATATAGAACTCTGGTGTTAAATTAGATTCACAGGAATCACATATTTCATGTTGGCAATAAAACGATATCCTACCTTGAATGTTTCACACATGACAACCTCCGGAGCCATCCAGTATGGCGTGCCTATAAAGGTATCTCTCGTCTGGTTGAGCTGGTTATTGAAAGCGGACACTCCGAAATCAGCTGAATTTGATGAATATAACAAGATGATAAAGTAGGTATATATAGAATGTACTTATTCGTGGCTATTAGAATCAATAGAAGTGGATTAATTCATTATACCAAGTTTAACTCTGCCATCTGTTGTCAGTAAGATGTTCCCGGCCTTCAGATCTCTGTGAATAATTTTGTGATCGTGCATATACTGCAAAGCGATGCAGGTCTGGTGGCAAACGACTCTGATCTGATTTTCCTCTAGTCCTCGATCGAGCTCTGTAAAATAAGAATTTAAGAATGAACAAAATCTGAATACACAATATCTGCGTCTATGTATGTATACACATATGTAAAGATTTTTTTCAGAACCAGATTCACGACTAACAACAGCAAACGTTTGAGTTCATCAGCTCATCATTTACCTGTTTACCGAACTTGTTCAAGTAAATACCATATTTAAACAACAGTTCGATATCAATGTTAGTTCATGTGTCAGCATTCATGCGTAATGTGATACCAAGCAGAGAAAATACTGGTACTTGCAAAAAATACCAGAACTACTTAACTCCATTTCATCTAAAAAAGGAAACAACCCGAAAAAAAACAGTACAAGAAACGAATCTGAAAAACTGTGCAAGTTGTGAAGTCTATTTTTATCCCTTCCAGTATTTTCCAGAAGTTTTCTGAACATTAATTCATGATATGGAATGAAAGGATTAGGAATCCTTTAGAAATTAAGCTAATCTTAATAATGAACCGCCATGGTCGCTTTCAAAAGGCCTTTTCAGAGAAAGGAATTCGATATTATGGCACTTCCAAGAGACCAGAAACAAAACCGTGCACGAAATCGATTTGCCCGATCGATTTAAAAAACTATTTTTTGTGAATGAGCAGGAAGAACTACTACGACACTTCATGGCATCAACATAAGGCTAATTCCAACGAAATGTGTTACATGCAAATTGCAGCGTAAACAACATATGTCTCAGGAAGGAAAATGGATTTTCCTGGCATCGTACCCGAACGACATAGCTCCTACCAAATCTACTTGCAAAACTGTTCAATGTAATAAAAAGACGGTGCAAGAAAGTTCGTGAATTATTAATGAATGGCCTATCCAATGAAAAGGACCGGGGAAATTTAATTTCAATATTGTATGATGTGTGCAGAAGCTTGGGAGAAGATAGATGTATTCTGACTGCATAGAGTGAGCAAAATGAGAAATGTTAATTGCCGAATGTCACATAGCTACATAGCATAGAGTCATATATATACTCAAACGAGTGCCAATATTAAGAACCGCAAACCTAAGTATTTAGAATATATTCAAAAGATAACTAGTACGAAGCCTTATTCAGACATCTCTTTTAAATTTTTTCTTCAAATTCGAAGAAACGGATTAGATTAAACCATGAAACTCACACAATAACTGAAACTAACCAATTCCAAGTATCTTTCCTTTTTAGGTTTGGAAAATCCTAACGAACCAGTAGAAAATAATTTTAAAGTTACTGGCACAGAAACGGTAGGAGATGAAAAACTGATGGTTCTAGCCATCCAGAATAGTTATGGAGACAATTTATATCTCCTGAATTCACAGACCCTATTTGATAGCTGTTGAAACAGAAACACAATCCTATGATAAATACATATTTTTCTCTTTTCAGAGGTCACATGAAGGCTAAGAGGATATGAAGACCATGTAAAGAGTCTAATTGCCCTTAAAATCCTCTGCCCTAAGGTCATAAACTTTACAACTGTGTCAACAGCTCTAATTGCTTCGAGTAAACTGAATTGAATATCAATAAGTGCAAATTATGTCACAATCAAAGTTCATTACGGTTTTTGTAGAAGATTAAGAAACAGGCGGTCATGCACAACCACGCAGTTCTGATCATAAACAGGATTAATTTCTAAGAAGCTAAAGCTTATCAGCTATTAGGCAAGTAACAATCTTTAATAGGGGAGGGGAACCCAAATAGACCCTAACTATGTATAACTATCCTAACTAGGATCAAATATCCAACAAGTTTCAGTCATGTTGAAAGTGCACCAATGATTGTGTGGGGATCATAACGCATGATCCTTTAAAGTTCTAGTTCTAGTTCACAACATATCATGGTATTTTTAAAAATTTATGTTTTCAAATATACAAGTGTCCACATATTGTATTGATTTAATATTGTATATTTCATGTATACATGTAATTTTATCATTCTAATAACAAAATCAACCATTAAAAATAACCATTAACTTGTGGTCTGTATTGAGTTACTTATGGATCGATTTACAAAAAGATTCTATTACAGAGTGCCGGTAGGGTAAGAACGAAGGATTGCATCAGCCAATAATAATTTGTATATTCATTAACAGGATGGAGATACGAGCACAGAGGAGAAGATAGAATATAAATGCAGAAAGCCATGTTGTTTCTCAGAAGATTTTGATAGTAAATGAATGATGACTAAGGAATTGCAATGTGGTTACAAAGACAGGAAATATGCTTAACATCCGATCTGTGATTGTATGATCCCATAAAATAATAGCGATTCCATTTGTTAAATTTAAACAACAACTGGAATTTGTATGCTAAGAATCACAAATAAATACAACTTGGTTAGAAAAAAGGTCACCAATGCAACAGGATGGTTTCAAGTAAAAGGTCACATTGAACAATAACCTGAACTGATAATTGAATTTATAATATAGGAAACACAACAGGACTACTACTATTGCATAGTTAACTTCACTCACCAAGCATAATGGAGTCCAGTGCTCCACCATCACAAAATTCTATCAACACCTGGAAGAAAATAATGAACAATGAGCTGTCATGTATGGTGATAAATATCAGAAAGAAACAGTGTTACATAACTTTCAAAGATTTGCCTGGAGGTTATTGTGTTGGATTTATTGCACGTTATATTTTAAGATAGAATGCTTGCTACCTACTTGAGCAGTCGATATACGAATCAAATATACATATCAAATAAAACAAACGGAATATGCGGATATCGTATGCGAGAAATAACTGAAGATTAAAAACTTGAAAGGACTTATACACAAATATAAATGCTGAACATATGCATTGCATGAAATGCAGTGTATTGAAACATATGTATTGAAAAGCAGCAACTGCATTCAAAATAGTCAAAGTTAATGAACAATGAATCAAGCAGAATGATTACCAGCTTGAAATATATCAGAATATTAGTCACCGTCAGAAATAGTAATCGATTCCTTATTACCACATTTTAAACAGCGTACTAGTGCGTACAGTGCTTACAATGATGACCAACAGACCTAAGGCCTATATAAATCCTCTGGTATGACATTTCTGTAGTATTATAGCAGAAACACTTGAATTAAAATACATACCCATAGCTTCATCTCAAAGTAGTATGCATCTATCAGTTTAACAATATTTTCATGTTCACATGCAGCTAATATGTCTATTTCCACAACATAATCATCAAGTTCTTCGTCTGAGCGGGTTTCTATTAATTTTGCTGCGGCGAATTGTCCAGTTGTTCTGTGTTTAACCTAAGATTAAAATTCATTCAATTTATGCTCCTATTACCCTACTTTGTCTGTGGCCTAAGTATAATCTAGTAAATAAAAATAAAGAGAGTTGGGTTCATTATGTCAAGTGTCTTTTGATACTGGAGCTTCAATTTTAACATTGTTTGATAGTAAATATCCTGGAAGACAAGAGCATTTAGACTCTTTAGTTCAAGGACCACATCGTTCATTTGGACATTTTTGTGGGTTAGAGAAAAAAGTTAGAGACAAAAATGCTAGGCAGATCCTCTATGCACATTGACAAACGAAACAAAATATAGAACAATATTGACTGTCTCTATAAATCAATAGAACATTTTATTCGACTTAGAATCAGTTCTAAGCATATAGAATACCTTGTACACTTTCCCGAAAGCTCCATCACCCAGTTCTCCGACCAGCTCCCATGTGGCTTCGGGATTCTCATCTCTCTTGATGTTGTTGTAGACTTTTTTCTTGGCAGGATCCGGGCCAATACGCAGTATTTTTCTGAAGAACGACATCTCCGGAAGGTTGATTTAAATTACCTCACGAAGCTTCCATAAAACTGTTTCATCAAATTAATGACTAATAGTACAGTATTTTTATTGGCAACCTCTATAAGAAGAAATAACGAAGATAAAATATGATATATATGATATTCTTGGCTAGACTACACCATGTCATATCATCTTAATAATAGGAGTGGAATTAATGAATAGCTTTGTGGAAAATTTTCCAGTTTCTAAAAATTGAAAAACAGCATGCCAAAGTAATTTTCCAAAAGAAATCCCCAAGGGTAAAAAAAATGGAGAAGTCAAACGAGGTTACTTTTTCCCTATTTATTTCTACCGATGCGTTTCATTATCTATTGCTCTCTGAGGAATTTGAAGTTGAAATAAATTCCTATGTTGATAATATATAATAACAAGATGACATACTTTTCTAAGGTCTTTTGAGGGATACCAAATTCCACCAGATACGATGCAAATTCAGCTCATCCTACTACAACTGAAACTGATATGATGTTTTTGAAAGTACTTATAAGCCCTAGGCACATATACAGTTCTTTAGGTTATAATTATATACATAGCTCTCCAAGTAAGTAAATATCCAGTTCTATACCATTATACTGACTAACGGGTACTTTGCCTGATCATAGCCAAGCTCATTTTGCAATACGCCCTACCTAACATTTGCTTAGAAAAAGACGTCATGGCCAATAAAGCGACAACACCCGAGCTCCGAAAAATACCCTGAACAAATACAAAGACTTGTACTACCTTTACCAGATAGTTACTTAAGACGTCAAACATCTTAGTATCATCACCCGGAAGAAGTTACATTAACCCGAGAGATAACCCCTGTTTTTTCTGATTTCTAAAGTTCTTCTAACTCTACCAAGAGCATTCTGAATTCAGCTAATCATTTACTACTAAAACAAACATATCCGTAAAGGATTTCTTTCTCTTGTGGCTTTGAACTGTGAAGGAATTTAAGTTGTTTGTCAAACAACGTCATTCGTCGACCGGGCGTGAATTGCGTCACCCCGTTTATCAGCCGTTACACGACAATTCAGGTTGCACATAACCAATCTCTATCTTGCTAATCGTTTCCACGAAGAGAATATAATGTCGGTTAAAATTAAAACCATTAATGCAATGCTGTACGTGCTACGCTTTTAAAGAGAAAGTTTCGAATGTCATGCTAATTTAATAAAATAACGTTTACGTCAAGTCTTTTTTTCTTTTAGACCGAGGAGCTATTTATAGTATGCTCTCTTGCGTCAACTCGCGGTTAATATATTTTCTCTTAAATAACTAACGGTACTGTATTTCTTTCCCAATGTACGACAGTTTTAATAAAACAAAATCGAACTCACTCATAAGAAACTTAGTTGATGTTATCTAATTCTCCGCTCCATATCTGGGGCTATTTGGAATATTAGTGGGACAGAAATAAATACACACGGAGCGTTTTATTCCGAATAATTTATCAATTCAAGACTTTAAATAATGATACCAATTATATTTGCATGAAACAACTATTTTCAATCATTTTTTGCTTTAAAAAATGTGTTCCAATTGCCGCATTTTACTTCAGAAATAATAATGTCATTTCTTCGAAAATATTCAACAAATCCCGGACTGTGAAATTTTTCGGAACATGGATCACAACTTTCTTCTAATTTTCTTTGTTTGCTCTCGGAATCATATTCTTTTCTTTCATTCCGGAACAAAGTACAACACTTTTGTCCAAGCTGTCCGTACTTGGCCCAACCCCAAGTTAATACCCGGCCACTATCTGTAACAGCAGCACTGTGGCGAGAGCCGCAAGAAATACTGGAAATTGTCACAAAACCATCACATTTCAAATAAGGTTCCAATTCCAAAAGAGAAGGAGTATTGAGCATTGTTACTCCTGGATGGGAAACAGCATCCTTGTTTAAATCAGTTCTAATCTTATGCTTCAATGGGTTGGTCTCAACAACAGCTGGAAATCCAAGTTGTCCACTCTCATTCCATCCCCACATGTAGATGTCACCTGTAACTGAATCACAATAAAATATATATGTTTGCCAAGGACAGTTAATTGAGTATATTTGTCCAATACAAAACTAGAAAGCACAAACAGTAACACAGCACACCACATGGCACATTTAATCACCAGTAAGAAATAGTTTGATTCCCTAATCAGCATATATGTATGTACCACCGTCGGTATAGTTAACCATAGAAAAATATTAGACACTTAAATTTAATTTATACCTCCTAGAGCGGCCGAATGCCATCCTCCAGCTGAGACAGCATTCATCGTAACACCACACAGCAAATCGATTAGTTTTGGTTGTTTCACATCCAATAAGTCTCCGTGACCCAGTTGACCACGACTGTATACCAATCAGAATCAGTCAACACAAACTGCAGGAAAGTTGTAGAAGGAACATTGAACATTGACATACCTTCCACTTCCCCATGAGAACACAAATCCTCCGTCACTAAGTGACAAGCAATGCGAGAAACCACAGCAAATTGATTTGATACAATGACGAAGTGGCAATAGACAAGCTGCAACATGGTCTGTATCGAGTGTAATTTGGTATACTTCAAAGCTGTCTGGAACAAAGGTAAATGATAATTTAATAAAGATTAAATAAAATAATTATATAATTCCGATATTAATTAACAGAACACTACATATAAGGCATCACATCACTGCCAACGTGTAGCACCCTATCCTGGTAAAGTTCGGGTATCGAGGCTATAGTTATAACGCTGACTTTTTAAAAATTATATATTGAAGAACATTGAACATTATTGGTAGTCGGTACTGTTTTTACCGACGCTGACACCAGTAACCCCAAAATTGCTTCGACTACCAACTCCATAGCCCTGGTGAATATTGTGAAAAAAAAGAATGGCCTAGTTTATTCCCATGAAATAGTGCGGTATATTGTTTAATGTTACCTGTTAGTCCATAGATGTTACTCAGGTCACAATCCAAATGTGTAAATTTTATTTCAGAAAGTTTGTCTTCATCTGATAAAATTTCAATCAGTTT
Source organism: Halocynthia aurantium (assembly GCA_013436065.1). Lineage (NCBI taxonomy): Eukaryota > Metazoa > Chordata > Ascidiacea > Stolidobranchia > Pyuridae > Halocynthia > Halocynthia aurantium. The sequence goes on along the minus strand of QXVX01004770.1, from coordinate 30,068 downwards.
GTCTTCTTGCTGCAAAATTACTAACTTTCCTTCTTTAATACAATAATATCTGTTCCGAAAATAGCAAACAGCTCCTACTACTGCTTCATTGCTCTCCAATTTGAGAAAACGTTCTTGGTATTCTTCACCATCATAATACCCTTTTACGAATAAGGAGCCATCGCCTACATCATTTAAGAATAAGGTAAGTATAGTACATAGTCATCTATTATTTCAATATCTTCTAATATCCTTGGCCCGAAATACATAATGACGAATTGAACTTACCGTTGCCCAAAATGATTGTACTCCACGTAACAGAATGAACGCGTTTCGCTCGAATTCTAGATACGGTGAACTCCAGTTTTTCCGGTTCTAATATTATATCCATTCCTTTCTTGCAATTTATTTGTCCAAAACCATTGAAACCAATTCCATACATACCTAATCAAACCAAAACAACAACAACAATTGCTTGCTTCCAACTTTGAATTCTCATGCTTCTCCTACAAGATGACCTTTAACACTTGACCTGACAGGCGTTTGTAAAATATTGCACTGACATAAATGCAAACATGAAAATCTTATGATTACTGGACTTGTGCTACATCAGACAATTTCTACGCAAGATCGCGAGTATGTAATCTCTTTTGGAAAGAAACGTCAGATCGTGACAACAGAGGCCTTGTCGGTGCTACCTTGGTATCCATTTTAGCTGGTAGAACTCCGCTTACAGCGGGAGTTCCAATAATAATCCCTGACCATAATACCATAGTCCAGTGGTTCTTAACAGGGGTTCGATCGAACCCCAGGGGTACGGTGAGTTGGTCTCAGGGATTCGGCAGAGGTCAAGAATTCTACTTTATTGTGTTCTTTTCATCATTTCACCTTACATTTTCCCTTACCATACCAATAACGTTCAAACTGCAATAGCTCGTGTTTAAGAATAAGTAAAAGTGGACGAGTCGATGGTACGCCGATGTTAACAAAAAGTTTCATATTGTCTGCTGTTTGTGACATTGCCGTAAAAAAATGACCGGTACGCTACCCTATGTTATAGTGCGGCTTATATATATTTTTTCATCATTACGTGCGGCTTATATAACGAAGGGTTCGGTGAATGCACTGATGAAACTTGCAGGGTTCGGTACCTCCAATTGGGTTAAGAACCACTGCCAAAGTCTTTAAAGACTATAATAATAACACTTCTACCGAGCCTGTAAAAATTCATCTGGTTTACAGAAGGATTTGTATTAGAGTCATTTTGAATTACAAGCATTAAAGAATACAGGAGCGGGAGATAAATTTAAGCATGATATAAAAAAGCACAATAATAAAAATAAGGGAAAAATAAAACGATATTTTAAGCTACAACGATATTTCGTAATTTCTGATGGTCCGATTTAAGTAACATGTTTGGCACCTGACTTGACGTAGTGTTGGCAAAATGGCCCTTGCATATTCATTCGCTAATGTGTGTTCTACTTACATTCCTTTATACATAAAAGAGGTTGGGATTTGAGGTTGGACAGATCTAGCTGGGCAGGATGTAGCGAAGTGGTTAGTAGTATTTGAAACGAATAGAAAAGCAGTAAATGAATTTTGTCATTTTGTAACGAACAACATAAAGTACATGATTCCGGCGCTAAAGAGACCTGAGATCGGTACGGTAACAAACCACGCGAGGGCGATATTTCGAACCATGCTCCATTTAACTGCACTACGCGAACGAAACCAACCAATTGATACGACTGAGCCGACCTGAATATTAAAAATAGATTCAGTACAGATGAGATTTAAAAACTGATATTAGTAAGGGAAAGTCTAATTATGATTTAAATATATAATTTTTTTCTAGTTACACTTTTCATTCATAGGTAGAGATGATGTTAAACAGACCGAGACTCAAATAACATCTCTTACTAACGAGATTTCGACTTACAACATGACATCAACATTTAAATATATTTTGTAATAATTTTGTTGATCACATATGCTATTAATTGCTGGAATTATAAGACAGTATGGTTTTATGGTTTGAAAATTAGATAAAATTGACAATTTTTGGTCACAGTGGTTTCTTCACAGGTATACAATTTCCAATTAGTAAACATGTCTAGAAAGTTTACAAAATATTAATCGACTTGCGGGTTTTAGATCCGGTGTGTGTATACAGTAACAATTTATATAGATAACAAGCTTTACTGAAACACAATTATTTCCGGCGTGGGATGTAGAGTACACGAAGTGTAGCAAATGTCTGTCTGAATTCCACACTTATAACTATTACCTACATTACACCACATTTTCGAATTGATTCGTACGTTGTTGCGCGACATTTAAAACTACGAAATCACCGGGACTACTATCACACGGGAAAATGAACTGCGGGGGAAGTGTCGACACCCACTAGTCTGGAGCCATGTATTCCTAGATCTGAGTATCGTCCAATGTGGAGATATGATGATGATAGCTTGTTCCTTACAAATATAAAACAATTAAGCCGAATTACCTTACAATGAGTCGTGGATATCGGAATGCCAATGTTCGAAGCCAGTAAGACTGTGAGTGCAGTCATAAGTTCTATACAAAATCCTCTGAAACAAAAAAAACAAGTCCGATTTTGTTTAGTTATGATAAATTTTACGCCAGTTTATTTTATTCACACTCGTATCAAAGCTTGTAGCAAAATCGTTGTTTTTACCTAGACGGAGTTACTTTTGTAAGGTCTTTGCCGATAGTTTGAATAACTCTTCTACCGAGGATCCAGAGTCCGAAGACTATGCCAACGCCACCGTAAACGAGAAGATACCAGGGAGTAGCGGCTTGTTGTACAACGGTACCAGAATGGTAGATCAACCACAGCGCTATGAGTGGTCCGATAGCATTACTAGTAACAATAACATGATATAATTAATTATGTTCGTTCATATTATGTTGGTATGTATTTATGTCATACCTGACGTCATTTCCGCCATGTGCAAAACTACCAAAGCATGCTGTTAAGATCTGAAGGAATGAAAAAAGTCGTCGAACGCATGGCGGATCTTCTGCGCTGTCTTCCTCCTCAGTATCTACTCCCGATGATGACTCTCGCTCTTTCCGGATACTCGAACGGATATTCTCCTGGTAGGGATGGAATTTATAGCCGGGGAAACTTGTGTACATTTGAGTAGTATAAAACAGTGTACCTCTGAACCGGAGCATCGCTTGACGCTAGTTTCGAAAGCGGAATCAGAGTCTTCTCCGTCGTACGAAGCTGTTTGGCCATTCTCCGGTATTACAAGCGTCTGATGAACAAAGTTATTTAAACTGAATTATTATTGAAACTATTGTATAGTTCGTGTGAGCTGTCACTGTGTGTCTGGTGGTGGTGGTGGTGGTGGGTGTTTTAATGATTTTGTCATTGTCAATATTCAGATTCTATCGCAGACAGAAATAAATTAGCGATAATAATTTGTATAATGTTACAATTCTTTCAAAACTAAAATCAGTCGTTTCAAATCAAATCGTTTCAAAATCGTTACTTTGTGTATTGTTTAGCGGTCTGTATATCGAAAAGGAACATGGAATACGGACAGGAAACCCTCGCCCAAGGGCTTGTGAGATCCTTATCTAGATCTAGCGGTATAGAATACCACGGCCTATTCGCGTTCATAGTGAGATCTCTACCATCAGTATGATTCTAAACAACATTCAACAACTTCGCCTTAAGCAAGAGGAACATTATTCCTCCGCAAGACTAAAACCAAATAATTGAAACAAATCTTTATCACCTTAACAAATAGTCACGGTAACCAGTTAACGGATCAAACGTCTAAGTTAACAATTAACTAATACGTTTGTGGATCATACCGATTTCACGACGTCTTCACAATTGTAGGAGCTGTCATCACGGTCGTCTACGTCATCTACAAGAGAAAGCAGTGGAATGTTGACTAACTGACGATAATGAGATCAAAGTTTAAGGGGACCAACTTTATATATTTAATTCATAGTTGTCATCTAAAAACGAAATAGCATAACTGGAGATAATGAGGTCAGAGTTCACGGGTACCAACTATATAGATGTTACCAACCATATAGATGTAACTATCATGCATGGAAACACAGAATTAATAACAGTTAAATATTCTATGGCGAAACATTCCAGTCTCAACCTTATCTTTCTTGTCTAAACCATCAACGGAATACCGCGAAGATAGGCTAATCGGGTTAATGATATGTAGAAAGTTACGTCACGTCATCGAGCACGCATACAACACGCTTTACAGGTGATGATGTCAGTATGAATTCCACGGTCAACCAATAAGAGGGCACGAACAGTAAACGAAATTATCGATGGGGTGCGTCTACCAAACATGAATCATAAATCCCGTATAGATCAATAAATAGGTTTCCCTTGTATTCCGTTCAGCTCGCAAACATCGTAGGTCAATAGAAAGGGAGAGGGCGGCGGAAATTGAAAATACATTAGTTAAATATGCTTGTGTGTTAATTTCGCCAGGAACAGCTTTGAGCAAGCGATAGTGTAGCGCTATACATTTAAACATTTGGGCGTGAACCGTGAAGTATATAGGTAAACCATATTAATTAGTTTCTTGCTAAACTGGATTCGGGTTCATCGCTATACTCAATTTCAAAGTATCGCTAACACGATTCTACTTATAGTATTAAGACCAAAATCCAAATGAAATCACACTGCTGGATGCAATTAACATAGCAAAAATAAAAAACAAACCTCTTTCGTCAACTTGAGATTTCGGCTCTCGATAAACAAACAAACCTTCGTCGCTGTTATTAAGCAAAGTAGTTTCGACCAGATTCTAAATATCGAACACGATTGGCAATTAAGAATGCTGCAACATTAGAAATTGGAGTCAGAAATAAAAGTTACTGAACATATATAAAATAATCTATATTAACATATGAAGTAATATTCCAACTGTTACCGAATGTTTTTTAGTATCAGACGGAGTTTGAAAACCGGAATCATTCGTTTTAGGACTACATGAATTCTTCTTCTTCTTCTTTGATGTTTCAAACTGGTCGGAAAAACTCATCTCAACATCTAAGAATTTACTGAATAGAGTTAATTATCGAACATAATTAACTTAATCAAATGCACACAAGACTCACCTTTTTGAGATTTTCGCCTCAGTCTAGGAATAAGTGCAAAATGGACGATAATTGCCGTTATGATCAAAATAGCGATAGAGATAAGGAACACGGACCAGAGAGGTAGATTGTCAAAGCCAAGAACTAAAAAACGTATAAGGTTCCCATGGTTATATCTCCTTGACAACACGTTTCCGTGGCTAGTTAGTCAGTACGTTGTCTTCAATAATCATGGGACGTTTTAATTTGAGCAAGAACGTCTACAGAGACTTCAGACTTCAGTCTTCAGACTCGGGTAAATACTGTATGATAGTCGGGGAGAAGAGAACAGTTTTATCTTGATGTCAAACAATATTTGAATAACATCGAGGAGAAAAGAATGCTTGTTAATGAATAACTATCAATGAAAGTTAAAGTGAAATAAAAGGCGTTTCCTTAAAACAATATGGGGTGGATAGCAGGTGTTTCCCTAAGCAGAAATTGACAAAGATACGAGACTAAAAAAAATCGGTCGTTCAAATAGAATACTTCTCTCGTTGGGTTGGTATTTGTTAGTCGATCGATATTTGATGTATAGATCGCTAAACAATGAATTTCCACAGGGACCGATACCAATTAACAATTCATTATCATTTCATGATCACTTACAACTAGCCACCCGCGTGAAAATGAAAAATTCAATTATTACAGTAACGACTTGAATGAATGAAGACTTACGGGGAGCGCCCGAATAGAGAATGGAAAAGCTGTTGATGGCGATAGTGAAACCGTAGAAAAATGGCAGACAGCGAAGTCCGTTTTCGAGCGGATCGTCCTGAAATTCATTTTTACATTTTTTCTTAAGATTGAGACTGTGATACGAATAGCAGTCGAAATGCAATAACAGCCCATTGGTTCTTACAAACTCTGCAAAACCCATTCACTTCAAACGGTGGGTTTTAAGATTTCGGAGAAATAGATAAACCCATGATTATTAATTCGTGGAATATTCATCGTATTTACTTCCATTCCACATCCAAAAATAATAGCAAAAATAGCAAGTATAGAAATAATCTCCTATAATTTTCTGATCTAAACCTATATTTATCGTAGCAATCTGACACCACAAATTCGTACTTATCCATAGAAATAAATGATTCTCTCGATTTATTCCACAATAACATGCAATAATAACATGGCTGTATGACGAGGGGATATGGGCGATCTAATGATATTTACCAAGAGATTATCAATCAACTGTAAAATGAGATCAAACCACCTTTACGACGAGGTGAATTAAAGATTTTACTTACAGGTCTACCCCAAGGGAGATATTTACATGATATTAATTCAGTTTGATGTGACAAATTTAATGACAGATGTAATATTTATCGTCTTCATTTCTCATTAAAGGTTATCGCGGATATAGAACTATTCTACTAAATACGCTAATAAAGTTTGTAATAAAAGGATTGACTTAAATTGAGTATTGAACTATTGTCGTCCAAACGCCATTACAGTAGTTTTTTTATATTAGCTTGCACTCAGTCAGCTGCTGTACTTGAAAACTACAATTAAATAAGTTATAAGACCTTTTGATCTTCGTTGATCATTTCGTTGGAGGGGATTATGGTTTTAATTATGCTGCATTAAATGGACACAAAGGGTAATAATATAAGCTTAATGTTAGTAATAAATAGCCATTTCATTCAAATTAGAACCTACCTTCAACAGGATATATTTATTGATGAAAAAGTAAAGGGTCACGGACATGCACCCGGAGAGAACAGGCGAAATGAACCAGCTTGCGCCTAAAAAAACAAAACTGTTTTTAACCAGCAGACCGAACAAATGAACCACAGATGACGCAAGATTTTTTTTACTTTGTTACACAATAGCTATACATACCAATGAACCCCATCTTCCGCCAGTTAACCCCGGTGGATCCGACTGCAACTAAAGAGAAGCCAATGCACGCTCCAACAATGCTATGCGTCCCAGAAACTGGTAAGCCGAACATAGTTGCAATGAGTTGCCAAATTGCCGAGCCTGCAAAATAGGATATGAATGCAGAAGGTTATATTGTCACATAAATATTGATGCCGTGTGAAATCAGTAGTGAGGGGAATTTGATGTGCCTGCAGATAATCGAAGCCGGGTATCGGTAGAAATGTTTTAACACCTATCTGCGATCATTGCATTATGGGTAATTACATGACGTGTGCTCACGTGTAAACTATTGCACAAGATCGATAGAGATGCATTCTAACATGCAAATGCTGGATTGTGAAAAAAGTTCTCTAAATCCCCGTAACACATGCAAACAGTATTATATTAGATGAACTGAAAAATGTGCAGAGTTTTGGGTAAAAGGAATTTGTTTACTGCATGTTCTAATGTCACTACGTAAATAAATATAATACTTACCACTGATGGCACTGACTTCTCCCATCATCAGCAGTTCTCTTCCGTCCGCAGTGACATTGTATATTGTGATATCAATTATTCCTTTGCGTATGGTTTCTCCGACTTTGGCTCCGAGTAACACTGCTCCACATGTTTCGAATATGGATGCGAGAATACATGCCTATATTTTTCACAAGTTCAAAGATTTATAATTTGAAAAAATATCCACTTCAAATATGCAGAATATTTATTCACCGTTTTTAAAGTCAACACGTTAGCACCGACTGTAGTGCCGAAACTATTAGCAACATCGTTCGCGCCTACTGCAAACGCCAAAACGAAGGCGAAGATAAATCCCACAATCAAAGTCCACAATACAGCCTCTTGAGACCATTCAGCCGCGCCAGTAAATGTGGAAGCTAAACGAAAGTAATATACATGTAATAAAATTGATTCGAATAGGTTGTGCTTATCACCTAGAATTGAGGGAAATCGAACCAAACGACGACGTTACATCAGTTTGGAGTAACGTTGTGGATTCCATGTAGACTGGCTTTTTTGTAGAAGTTTGAATATAATAGATAATAGATAAGATACTATATCCTGATAAAATTTTGTACATTTTGTGAAAATTCAGAAATTTAGGTCAGAAAAATACAACTTGTACAGCTGAAAACTACGATGTAATGTAATGAGATTAGGGTAGTCGCACGGGAATGAAGAACTCCCCGGAATCGCTAAATCATAGTATACATCACGCATGTGACAGAAGTACAGAACATCGAGACTGTCGCTTGCAATATAATTGCCAATTTCACTTCATTATATTTTACATTAAGTTAATTCTCCTCCAGTTAACATCTGAACATTCGACGAATAGCTGTCTGTTAAATAGAAAACTAATATTACTCAAATCACTAAATTAACCGTTCAAGGCCACGAATTAAGTATAGGATGCAGAGCCGCGCCGACAATGATAATACTAAATGTAAAAGGCCTTCATGAACATCTCTTATCCAAAATTTACAACGAAATCTGATGCCTTTTTTTTGTAATTGAACTGTGAAGCTTTTTTTCCTTGGATGTTTCGCAATTTCATATTGCAAAGGAATCAACAGACGAGAGATTCAAAGTTGAATGAATATGAACTTGAAATGATATCGAGAGTCTCGGATGTTGCCTAAAAATGCCACCTAAGATGTACCCTACCCTTAGCAACTGCGGCTATTCAGTTTGATATGCGCAGTTAATTTACCTTGTCTCGCTATACCGTCCCTACATAAACCTGTCGAGTAAGACTATCAAAAACTGAAGCAATAAAGCATGACCTGTTGAGATTCGCATCGCTTAACGGTCAACTGCACTTGTACGAAATCTTGACTCATTTGAGACCTACTTTTTTTTCTATGTACCATAATGCAATAGAAGCGTGCAATTTGTTTACCAAAGATTTCGAAGAAATTCTTCTGTCGTTACTTACCGATGTCTTCCTAAATCGCAAAAGACACTTTGCGATTCGAAAACAACCTTATATCAACCCTAAAAATATAATGAGGGAGGAAAGCTTCCCTTATATTTCGCGCTATACTGCTCACACTTCATCTACCTAGAGACACGACACGCATTATACGCTGGATAGTAGCAGAACTATTCATTATAAGCGTTCCGAATAGTAACCTTATCACTCATCGCTTTGTGGTGAACTATATCTGTGATACAGGTCCAGAGTACTCCAATTCTCTCCTGCACACGACACAGATGCGTGCTAACCGACGTGTATTTGATCTATACCGAGGCGGGTGGTAATGACGAAAGGCGACATAAAATCAACTCCTTAGAAGAACGGAACTTATAATCGAAGTTGATGACTTTCTTGAGAATTACATAATCCTTATCTTTCATCAATATATATCTGACTGCTAGATTCTAGTCCGTGTCAACTCAAAGAACAGGAATATTCTACTTAATACAACAAACGACTTAGTCTGAACTACCGGCCTTATGACAATAACGAATATCACGTAACAAACGCAGGAATACAACACAGTGATTCGTGAACCATCGTCAAGCAGTTCAAAGTTTGCAGCTATCAAATGGCGAAAACAATGACCGATTTTCGCCAATGTCTAGTGCTAAAGTTCATATGAAAATCCTATCGCTAGCAATCTCATTGAGAGTTTGGTAAGTACAGTAGTTTCTATATAAATCATTAGTTTAACGAACTTTCTGAAGCTACAACAACTTTAAAGTCCGCTGTATACTGTACTGTAAATACTGTACAATATTTTCGCATCATTATTTCACAGTAGTGTCAGATAATGGTGTTGAAACTGTTCCACTGTAACTATGGTACGCATTTCAATCAGCTCACTAGTGACCGTTATTGATTTTTCTACTATTGAGGGAAGTAGTTGAAATTCCCGCCCTTATAAAATCCTTTCATAATCGTACCTGGCGTTAAGCTACAGTGAGCAAGTTGGTACTTGTCTACTTTGACAAGTAAGATAAAACTGGGAATGATTTGCTTCTGAGAAACTTTTTTTATTTCTACATCTGTTGCTTTAGAATATGCTTGGAAGGGGTAAAGTCGATAATTATCTGTTCAGTTAACTAGTATTCCCCGTAATCAGCTGTGTTACATTATCAACGATCTATGGCGCGGTAATGAGTGGGTTCATGAGTTCAACTATTCATCACACCACCACTGATATTTGTCACTTCCTAGCGATCATCGTTCTAGGTTACGGAATACACATTTATGAGTATGAACCACCAACTTTACCAACCATTTGAGAATTCCAATCAAATACTCGTTTCCTCACACTCCCTCAATAAATAATATACATGGTCCAAGTTATGATATCATCCTCGTTTAGCATGTTTACAGCTAATGTATCGCAACATTTTCACGGTTTCAAGAGCGATACATCCAAACACTGTATTGACTTACCATTAGAACATTTTACCTTCCTACTACGTAGACTGCGAAACGTGCGTATAGAAAGAACGAGTTCACAGTACCTTACTGCTTTCGACACAAATGAATGGCTTTGACGAAGGAATTACGGCTAGCGTTTGCGCAAATAGAAATACGCGCGCCGCTACCGTCATAAAAGCTGTCAAGCATTTAACTCATTAGCGTCACCTTGCGTTCACAGCATCGTTAACAAAATTGTAAAGTGATGAAACTAAAGCATTGCGAGGAAATTATCTATTTTCAATGCGTACTGCTAGGAAATTTTTTTTTTCCTATTTATGTACGATGTTCTGTGAAGAAACATAAATTAGAAATTTTTGAAAATACAAAATGAAATAATTCATGTTACTATCCTCCCACGGCACTAGAATATCAAAAATAAAGAATTTAACAGGGTTTTCGTATGAAATAATGTATTATATGCAAGTACATTCCTTATGAAACATTGCACTGATTATAAAATTTCACTATATAAAATAGGAACAATAGATTAAATGGTTATTCTATGAAACTTGGACAGGCCTTACAAACAAAGGTTTAGTAAATCCACCAGGAGACTTATTTGCCAGGTAATGAACTCATATAAAATAGTTTGATTGTGAAATATAAAAAAGAAAAAGTTTATTTGTCTGGCTCAAGTCGTTATTTAAAATAAAAGATGCTCCAGAGCTCAGACACTCCTTGGGAATGCTGCCCTCTAGCGGCCAGAATAACATGTTGAATAAATATACACAAATTCCCTACAATTTCAAACGTCGATAACATTTTAGTACGAGTTAACAAATGCTGATGTATACCTGTAATAGCTTTTCCCTCCATACACTAATGCTGATCAAGTACTGCATATGAAACTTTAATAGCTGCAACTTCAAGATGATTTTTCTTCCATTCTTTTTCCCTCATCCTTGACTCTTCCGATCTTTCACAACTTTACGTATGCCAATTCCTACACCACACAGCATAATTAGACTCGCCCCAATCAAACTCAGCAATGTGGGGATGTTGTGAAGAACTGCCATCTAAAAATAGGACATTTTAAATATGGAAAAAATCCATGAGAGACATTCTAGTAAAACTGAATGTATGATCAGCTATATTAATTACTCGCCTGCAGTATGTATACCATTATTATCTGTATATTCCGCAACACGAAAACGACTGCAGGTCTCTCATGTTGCAAGGAAAGAACTAAAAAAAACTGACCAAGAAATCCAAACAACCCGATGAGAAATACGTAAGGCAGTTCAGACACGCATGGAAACGTGAACTCTTGCATTGCAATCAAAAGTATAATGGTTGAGATTGATCCCGCTCCAGAATAGTATAATACGTTCACCAAAACATAGGATTTTGTGCCAAGTTTTCTGATAGCAACTGCAGTAACTGACATTAGAATGGCAGATAACATGGCAAACAAAACGGCGAGAGGACTTTGAGAAGCTCCATCACCTTGTGATGGAAACATGAATGAAGGCTTGGAAATAAGCAAGACTCCGACTACAGATACCACGGCAAATAAAACATCGATCACAGTGAGGGCTTCCTTTAAACACAGCCATGCAAGAAAGCCAATTAAAACCGATTTTACGCTGGATATGGAGATGGCATCTCCCACTGGCATTAGTCCGATTGACAGGTAGAGAAATATCATTCCGGTCGAACCAGTAATCCCTTGAAAATATAAGAATTTTTTCAATCCTGTAGGTCCTGTGATATCCACAGACTTTCGTTTGCAAATTGCCAGAATAGGATAAGTTATCAAGAACTGACCGATACACCTTGAGGCAGATATCTGTATGGGATGGAGTGTAATCAACTTTGCTAGCAAGGAACTCGTAGCAAATGATAAACTGCATAGCATAGTATAAAATATTCCAAGTCCGGAACAAGTCTTACATTTCTTGAGTGCCGATGGTCTTTGCTGCTTAGCAAGGTTGTCCTCGCAGTCCCTTGTTGGGACGTTACTTGGTGTCAGCATTTTCTAGGAAGCAACTGCTCAGATAATCCTAAAGAAAAAGAGGGCTGCAATACAATGAATGACACTATATTGACTTACAAGAGAAGAGGTTCGAGTAAGAGGTGATTGCCCAAGCTCACCTCGCCGAGTTTGCAGAGGGACCGCACTACTAAACTACTCTTACTTAGAATGTAGCATAAAATATTCTAACAGAAAACTGACTTCACAGCACTGTACTTTTTTGCGACGAATGATTGATTAGGATAAACAAAGAGATTGCGGATATCAGAAATATATTTACGTAAAAATCGTGACGAACCGCCATAAGTTTCGACTCATTAGCGCCATCTCGCGTACACGAAATGAGTAAGCACAGAAATCAAAACAATGGATACAGATATAGTAGTGAACCCCCGTTTAACCGGATTGACAGTGGTACGGATTTTAGACGTTTGTTTGGGGTTTACAGTTTTCACGAAAAGATACACTGAACAACATGATATACAGTAACAGAATGACAGAAATTACTGTAAACATAACTATATAGAACATATATATACAGTATATATTTTATAAAATTATTTAACGATACAGTATGCAAAAATAGAGGTAATACTATAAATTGTAATACAGATAGTCACTCTCTTAACTCAAATATAGTCTAGTTTATACGAATTCCGGTTTAACGGTTACCGACGGTCGACTGTACATGCAATTTGACTGCATTTAAAAATGTCAACCTATTATAAATTTCATCATGCAAAACAAACAATATGGTCTACCTTCAAAGGGAATGTGTCTTACCGCCCTGCACAACATACAAGATTATTCAAAAATAACATTATAACTCTTAGCTGTAAACAGAACATGAGGTAAAACACATATTATACTATACACCAAATTAATTAGCAATCAAAAGAGCTATGATTTATACAAAAACATGAGGGAGAACTGATGTCAAAATGAAGTAAATCACATGCTGTAGTATTGTGATAATATTTGCAAACAGATTCATAGAATTCAAATTTTACTTCAAACACTTCCAGAATTTTTTTTTTCCTCTAGTCTTTTTCTCCGTTCATTCACAACTTTACGTATGCCAATTCCAACACCACACAGCATAATCAGACTCGCCCCAATCACACTCAGCAATGTAGGGATGTCTTGAAGAACTGCAATCTAAATAAAGGTGATTTCAAATATAAAAGAGACATCCTAGTAAAACTGAATGTATGATCAGCTATATTAATTACTCACCTGCAGTATGTATACCATTATTATCTGTATATTACGCAACACAAAAACGACTGCAGGTCTCTCATGTTGCAAGGAAAGAACTAAAAAATACTGACCAAGAAATCCAAACAACCCGATGAGAAATACGTAAGGCAGTTCAGATACGCATGGAAACGTGAACTCTTGCATTGCAATCAAAAGTATAATGGTTGAGATTGATCCCGCTCCAGAATAGTACAATACGTTCACCAAAACATAGGATTTTGTACCCAGTTTTCTGATACCAATCGCACCACATGTTACTAGAAAGGCCGATATTAAGGCAAACAAAACTCCGAGAGAACTTTGTGAAGTGTCATCTCCTTGAGATGGAAACATGAATGACGGCTTGGAAATAAGCAAGACTCCGATTACAGATACCACAGAGAACATAACATCGATCACAGTGAGGGCTTCCTTTAAACACAAGCATGCGAAAAAGCCAACTAAAACGGATTTTATACTCGATATGGAAACTGCATCTCCGACTGACATTTGTCCGATTGACAGGTAGAGAAATATCATTCCGGTCGAACCAGCAATTCCGTGCAAATATAAGAATTTTTTCAATCCTGGAGGTCCAGTGATATCCACAGACTTTCGTTTGCAAATTGCCAGAATAGGATAAGTTATCAAGAACTGACCGATACACCTTGAGGCAGATATCTGTATGGGATGAAGTGTAATAAGCTTTGCAAACAAGGAACTCGTAGCAAGTGATAAACTGCATAGCATAGCATAAAAGATTCCAATTCCGGAACAAGTCTTAAATTTCTTGACCACCGATTGTCTTCGCTGCTTATTCTCAACAAGGTTTTCCTTACAGTCCCTTGTTGGGACGTTACTTGGTGTCATCATTTTCTACACAATCATTACAAATCTACTGCTTTGCTTGGTCAGTCAAACTGAATACACCGCAGAACCAGAACTTCCGGTACAGATTTAGCGCAGAAATAAACAGCTGAGTGAAAGGGACTTCCCCGTATAAAATCATTGTACCGTAACTATGACCTTTGAACCATCACTCGACCGTATCTGAGGATTTATTCTTTTATTCGTCGTATTCCGATTTCATCAGATTTTTCATCATACGCATTGCGTTATTTAGATAACATTATAGATTTATTAGATACAAACATAAAAGTCTATATGAATATTCGTAATTCACGTATTATTGTGTATGTACAGTAGTGTATGGGACATGAAATTGATGACCGAAGTACAATTACAGGGTGCACACTAGAAACAATTAATACACTGGTTCATGTTGTAAAAGAATACAAAACTCCATAATGAATATTGCCTTTAAACAGAGGAAACGCCAATCGTCAAAAATAAATATAATGTGAAAAGTTTGCTGCAGTGCAGTGTTCCTTTTTGTTCAATATCTCTTCTTCCTTTCGTTGACGACTTTGCGTATTCCGATCCCAATCCCGCACAGAATAATCAGACTCGCCCCAATTAAACTCAGCATTGTGGGTATATCATGGAGAATTAAAATCTGAAAAAAATAATCATATTCATGGCTTTTCCGAGTTTCGAAGGGAGAAGTTCATGAAAGTCTAGATCAGATACATATTGTTCTATCCTAAATATTGATAAGCAATGTCTTGTACAATTAAAACCCACCTGCAGTACAAATACCATGATTATCTGGAAGACCCTCAGCACTGAAACGACCGCAGGCCTCTCGTTTTGCAGCGCAAGAACTAGAAAGCACTGACCAAGAAATCCACACGCTCCGATAAAAAATATGTAAGGCAATTCTGAAGCACAAGGGTATTCAAACTTGTCCATTGCAATCAACAATATGGAAGTCGAAAC
>QXVX01004764.1:481-10678 GCA_013436065.1 Halocynthia aurantium | reverse complement strand
GACCCGTTCATTATTTAAATTCACGGGAAATTAGTAAGAGTTAACTCTAACTTCCCCAGACCTAGGTTTCCTATAATCATGCATAATTCTGAGATTAAATTTGCGTTTCTTCGACCCGGGCTTTTGTCAATAATTAGAATTCGTGGAAAATTGTTAGGTGTTAACTTTCCAGAAGCAGAGCAGTCAAATTAACTTGGCCCGAATATTGGAAGCTATTTCAATAGCAATCTGTAGCCTGAAAGGAAAAGTGGTAAATAGCTTGTCTAGGTTCAAAATCTCCAAATCTCATCTGTATGAAAGAATGCATTTCTGCCTATTCGCAATCTCGTCTATATGGAACCATGCGTCTCCATCTATTCACAATCACATCTATATGATTCGACCAATTTCCGCCTATTCGTAATCCCGTCTATGATGCTGAACTACATCATATAAAGAAAGCTACATGGCCTGCTATTGTGTCGTTATTGTAGCTATGTAATAATTCTGTATAATATTTGTAACACTGTAAATGAAGTAGAGATAGATAGCATTCACACAGATATATATAGTCGACAGCAGAAAATTATTATTAACCCGACCACAAAGAGTTTATACCCGATTTTTTGTTTTTTCGTGCTGTGTATTGGTATGTATCTGGACCCCCGTGCTAAAGTTCGTAAATATCCCAGGTTCAAAATCTACTATTTTGGAATAGGTGTTTATTTCTCTTAGTGATAATTTTTGCTTGTTCAGTATGAATGGTCTAAATCTAATTCTGCCACTTATTATTGGTGTGCTGGTGACAGACGCATTTGGAAGTAATTGTCAGCCGATTGTCAAAAGCCCCGAAGTTAATTTTACGAAGGTGAGCAGAGGATATAAAGTGGGCCTCTATTTACGATGATATATTTCTAATTGGTTTACCTGGATCCTAGAAAAATCGGTTTTGAGCCGACTGGACTAATAGCCCCCCGAGATCTACTCTGGCCGAATATACAAAACTATATATACCAAACATCAAATTGCAGGTTTTTCATGGAACAGCTAAATGTGCTCAGTTCCAATAACTCACGTGTAATTTTTTAGGTACTTAATTTCATTGCTTTCCAAACTATCGGAGAGATAGAAAGTCTATAATAAACTTTATATATATCAATAAGATTCTACAGACCTTGGTTGTGAACCTGGGTCCCTGCAAAAAAAGTTTGTAATTGATCCCTGCAGCTAAAAAGGTTGTCTCTGAGTACATTATTATGTCAATTTCAGGTATTCGATGTTGCACCATGGTATACGACATATGGTATCGACAACCACGTGGTCGCACACAACAACACACCGCCCGATATTGATTGCTGGTTCATGACCGGTGGGAAAGTGCTGACAGATAAAATAGTCCTTGACAGCCACGGCGATAACAACGGGTAAACACAATAGGAAAAGGCGCGCACGAATATTAGAATGGAATTGTAATATGCTTGTGCGCGCGTGTTAATAAAGATCGTGCTCATACAATAGAACTAGCGGCAAAAACGTGAGTTAATGATCATTCCAATGTTAAACTGACAGCGTTTGAGCAAATTTGACTGAAAAAAATCACAATCTAGAGTAATTTTAATCCCAAATTGAGTACAGTACTGTATTACGGAGTGCAGTCTGTATATAATTGCCCAACGCGCGCTCATGTTTCATCGGACGATCTTTGTCGATAGAACAAGCAATAGAAAGAGAATTAATGATCTAACACTGTACGGATTTATAGCTAGATATTTTTAGGTCATCAATTGATATTCATTTCGATTTTTTTCACCCTCACACTGGAATTTACTATGTCTATCAGAAATCAGGTAAATGAAAAAGTCTGGACGGTCAATAGTTTAGTGTAATTTGGATTACAGAGGATGGTACCAAAGTTTGAACAATGACATTCCCTTGATTTTAGCGGTCGAGTACGTAAATGATGAACTGATACTCGAAGGCAGTGATAAACGCATCCCTCAGAAAGGTTGTGTAACATTATAATATAATTCAACAAATTCTGACATTTCAAGATTGTAATTTTATCTCCTTTTTCATTAGATCTCGCTATAGATAGCGAACAAACACTTATTTTAACCGACTATGTCAACTACTTTTCCACTGCAACTTGTTCATCAGAAGGTGAAAATTGCAATATTTAAAAAGATTTACCGTATACTGTACTTCTTATGTCATTTTAATTTCTGTGATATTCTTAAGGTGAATGGATTATCTTCGTGTCCACACCCAAACCGTTGGCGACTGCAAAACAACTAAATCTTGCGAGGAACAAGCTGGCTGAGCACAAAGTCTGTGCGGAGATATTTCCTCGTAATTGCACCGAATTAGCTAGGAAGGAATTATTGAAATAAATTATATTACCAAGGTCATAGCAAGCTATAATTGCAACCGGGCCACAACCTGAATTTGGCGCCTCCACATTTAATTCAATTCATCAACTATTGCACAGCTATTATGAAGTAACTATGCAGTATCTCTCAGTATTTTGTAAACAGTCTTTATATATTACTAGCTGCTTGAATTTTTTTAAGTGACCCGGCCTTTCTCCACCTTGTAAATCTTTCCAGCATAGTCAAGTATTCCTACAAACAGTATTTTGGGATGTCGATCAAGACGAATGTTTGTTGCAATCGTAACAAGTCTATTGTTTTGACTAAATGAAAAAAGGAAGCCATTGCCATTTGGTGTTCCAATGATATGGCGAGAGCGAAGTGATCATATTTCTGATTGTTATTTGTGCATGACAAAGATCACAGGATTTTTTTAAAAAAGCATGTCCAAAATTATATATCCGGCTTGCAAGTCTGCTCTTAGACCTGTTCCTCATGGTTCTGGTTCACACCCCCTATATGGAGATGATTAGTCTTTATGACGTAGCAGACCTTGCTGATGAAACTGAAGTTCAGTGCTGTTGACTTAAAAATTCAGCTCATGTTATTGGCATGTATCTGCGTGTAGCACATATAGTTTGCTGCCAAGCACCTGCAATTTAGATTGTAGATAATGCACTGCGTTGAACTGAACTAAGCACGGTGATGCTAGTGGTGACAATGTGACAATGTGACAACAACGGGTGTTCTGCATAATTGTGTACAATTCTAGTTGATTTTATTTCTGTATGAATCTGATTCTGCTACTTATTATTGGTGTGCTGGTGACAGACGCCTTTGGAAGTCATTGTCAGCCGGCCCCAAAGTGGATTTTAAGCGGGTAAGACGAGAATATATAGTAGGTCCTCTATCTACACAGATATTTTCCTACTTTCCTTAGTATATTGGTAATGCAGCAATGAAAGGGGTCGAGCGGGCACCATAGTTAATGCATCAGCTGACATCAATTCAACCCTGGATCATGGTCAAAGCCTATTTTAAGCCAATTGGACCAATGTTTCTATCGAATACACCTAACACCACATTATTATGTCAATTACAGGTATTCGATACTGCACCGTGGTTTGCGACCTACACTATGACCATGGAATTAGTCTATGCCAACAACACACCGCCCGATATCGATTGCATTATCATTACTGGTGGTAGAGTATTGACAGATAAAATGGAGGCTGACTTGCACAGCTATAACAACGAGTAATAACAATAAAACAATAAAGCATGTGCAAATAAACATCATATACATGCAATAGAACTACCGACGGAGGAGTGAGTAAATAATCGGTCGAATTTTAATTTGACATCGTTCTACAAATTTAACTTACGAAACAATAATCAGGAATAATTTTGATTTCGGAGTATTACGGAGTGCAGTGTCTGAATATATTTGCCCAACGCGATTACGTGTTTTATCGGACGATCGTTGTCTATAAAAATACTGAAAGGAAGCGATCTACCAGTGTACGGTTTTTTTATCTGGATATTTTTAGATCAGAAATTGATTTTCATTTCAAAGTTTGGCACAATCATACTGGAGTTTACGAATTCTCGAATAAATCAGGTAAAAAAATCCTGGAGTCAAAAGGACGAGCCTGTACTATAATTTGAATTACAGATGATGGTTCCTTTATCAAGGTTTAAACAATACCTTTGCCTTCTGATTTCAGTGGCCAGGAGCGTCAATGATGAACTGATACTCGAAGGTAGTGAAAAACGCATCCAAGTGAAAGGTTGTGTAACATTAAAATAAAAATCAACAAATTCTAACAGTCGTAAAATTGTATTTTTATCGTCATTGTTTATTTAGATTTCGCAACTGGTGGTAAACGAACAATTATTCTAACCGACTATGTCAACTACTTTGCTCATGCAACTTGTTCGCAAGACGGTAATAATCAAAATTTATAAACAGATTTACCGTATACTGTACTTCTTATGACATTTTTACTTTTGTGCAATTCTTAGGTGACTGGATTATCGTGGTGTACACGCCCACACAGTGCGCGACCGCAGAACAACTTAATCTTGCAAGAAACAAGCTTGCTGAGCGCGGGGTCTGTGCGCAGATAGTTCCTAGTAATTGCCACGAATTAGCTAAAAAGGGATTATTAAAATAAATTACATTACCAAGGCTGTAGCAAGCTTTAATTGCACCCAGACCAGAACCTGAATTTAACGCCTCCAAATTTAATTAAATTCATAAACTGTTGCACAAACTATTATGAAGCAACTATGCAGTATCTCTGGAGCACAATAATTTTGTATTCAGTCTTTATATACTATGAATAGGCTAACAACCAAAACCAATGATGTAATTCTGGCGCCCACTTTCATTTGTCTCTTAGGGCAACCGCTACGTCCCTGTATTATCACCACTTATACAGAATTTACTATATTTATCGTAATGTCAAGAAAAGTTTATTACTATTTGTTGGTCAAATAAACCAGAGCTATGAAAAATACAAGTTCTATTCAGTATGGTAAAGTAAGTGAAGTCAGAGCTAGAGACACGAACGGAATCGTTAACTTAAAACCAGAACAAACGGACCAATAATGGTTTACTGCATATACAGATCAAGCAAAACTTCAACTTCATGACATGGCCTTAAAATAGAATTGAAATCATAAATCAAGTCAATTAAATATTTATGGTCACAAGGAGACTGGAGACCAGTGGCCCTCAACCTTTTAACAATCGGCAAAGATAGGAGAAAATATTTCGCGGACCGGCGTCAGCCGATGCTAATGTAGATAGAATTTTATTTATTAAATCTAATGATATGAAATAACAGAGGAAATTTCTCGAATTGTGTAGCAGTATAGTCGAGTGAAAGCATGGTGAGAGCTTTCGCGGATCGGCAATGAATTCTTGCGGATCGGCGCCGGCCCGCGGACTACTAAAAATCACTGCTGTAGACCACTGGTCCTCAAAATATTTTGTCTCATTTCCCTTATTCATCAAATATCTGAATGCCATGCAAACCTTTCCAATTGTTCAACTCAAACTATGCATTCCAACTTATATACGTTCAGACTAAGCTGCGCGGACCACTGACAGATGCTTAGAAATGCAAGCATCAGTCAGATTAGATAAGTAAGATCTTTATAGT
This sequence comes from Halocynthia aurantium, assembly GCA_013436065.1. Lineage (NCBI taxonomy): Eukaryota > Metazoa > Chordata > Ascidiacea > Stolidobranchia > Pyuridae > Halocynthia > Halocynthia aurantium. Next base: position 5,160 of record QXVX01004764.1, on the reverse strand, counting down.
TGAATGAATCCACAATCAATTGCAAATCTAGCTAAGTTGCATAAAATAACATTCACTGATGAACAGCATAGAAGTTGATGAGAGGATTGAAAAGCTACTGGTATAGTTAGCTACTAATATAGGTACAATAAGAATTTTCCGGAACTCTCAGTTCTGAAGCTTTGACGAACTAACCGAGGTTATGCGATAATCGCTCAACAATGATATGGTTTTCAACATGTAAAATGACCCTCCAGTGCTTTCAAAGAAACAACCCTCCAGTGCTTTCAAAGAAACAACTCGAATTTCTTGTGCCCAAAAATTGAGAAGCTATTTCAATGGCAATCTGTAGCCTGAATAGTGGTAAATAGCTTCGTTTCTGCCTATTCACAATCTCATCTAAACGAATATGTTTCCGACTATTCACAATCTCATCCAAATGAACCAATGCATTTCTGCCTGTTCACAATCTCATCTATATGAACCAACGCGTTTCCGCTAATTCGCAGTCTCGTCTATAATATTGAATGGCATAATATAATACGACTTTGCCTGCTATTGAATTGTGACGTTAATTTAGCTATGTAAAAATTCAGTGTAAGATTATAACACTGTAAAGAAGTAGACGTTGATAGCATTCACACAGATATACAATTATTAGAGAGAAGAAAATTATTACTAGCCCGACCACAGAGTGTTTAGACCCGAGTTTTCTTTGTTCATGCATTATTCTGGTATGCATCTGAACCTTTCATAAATTTCCGTGGCGTTTAGCAAAGCGTTTTTAACCAAATTAGACCAAAATTAATTAAAAACGACCCCCGAGGCGGCAATTAGGGTCCCCATATGAAAAAAAGTAGCCTATAATCTATTCCTGCCTGGATCTGATCCCGTGCAAGTTTTCAAATTGCCTAGTCAAGAACCCTTGAAGGAGTCATGGGCAGTAGTCATGGGAAGAACGAATAGATATAAGCAAGCGTTTGCAAACGAGGATTGTATAACTGTTTGTATACTTGTATAGCTAGTACATTGCAGTTAGAGGAAACGGCGATGCCTAAACACCTAATCGTTCATATAACGTTAAAGGTAGTATAGTTGAAACATACGCCCATAGCATATGCTACTTTCTGCAAAATGGCGGTTCTGGTCTTAAGATAATTCGGGATCTCGCAGAAGTTTATTTTACGGGGCTCCGATAGTTTTTTACACTGTATGCTTTAGTTGCGCAAGACATGTTTCTGAGTTATCAGGTTTTCTACAGATATCGGGCATTCGTGATGGTTTGCTCCCCAACTAACAGCTTAATAAACGAAACGGTTTTGATTACGATAATGATCAAATAGGTTTTATTTTCGAATAGGTGTTTTTATCTCTCGAGGTGATAATTCTTCTCAGTTCAGTATGAATGATCTAAATCTGATTTCGCTACTTATTATTGGTGTGCTGGTGACAGACGCGCATGGGAGAAATTGTCTTCAGGTTGTCAGCGGTCCTGAAGTTGATTTTAAGCGGGTAAGATGAAGATCTACAGTAGTTTCTTTATCTACAAAGTTTTTTTAATACTTTCCTTAGTATATTGGTAATGAAACAATGAAAGATCGAGCAGTCACCATAGTTAATGCATCGGCTGACATTAATTCAACCCGGGATCATTGAGAAAGCCTATTTTAAGCAAACAGGACCAATATCTCTATCGAATACACCTAACACCACATTATTATGTCAATTACAGGTATTCGATGCTGCACCATGGTTTGTGACTTACACTATGACCAAAGAATTTGTCAATGCCAACAACACACCGCCCAATATCGATTGCTTTATCATTACTGGTGGTAGAGTATTGACAGATAAAATAGAGATTGACTTGCACATCTATAACAACGGGTATGATGATCCATAAATGATCGGTCAAATTTCAATTTGACATCGTTTTGCAAATTTAACTCACGAAACAATAATCAGTAACTATTTTGATCCCGAATTAATCAAATACTGTGTTACGGAGTGCAGTGTCTGTATATAATTGCCAAACGCGTAACGGACGTGTTTTATCGGACGATCGGTTTTACATCTGGATATTTTTAGGTCAGAAATTGATTCTCATTTCAACATTCGGCACAATCATACTGGGGTTTACGAGTTCTCGAAAAAATCAGGTAAATAAAAAAATCCTGAGGTCAAAAAATCGAGGGTTTACTATAATTCAAATTATGGATGATGGTACATTTACCAAGGTTTAAACAATATCATTTAATAACTGACTAAACTTTGCCTTCCGAATTTAGAGGTCGATATCCTCAATGATCAACTAATACTCGAAGGCAGTGAAAAACGCATCCATCAGAAAGGTTGTTTGACATTAAAATATGAATCAACAAATTATGACATTCGTAGAATTGTATTTTTATGTTCTTTGTTTATTTAGATCTTGCTATTGGTGGTAAACGAACACTTATTCTAACCGACTATGTCAACTACCTGGTCTATATAACCTGTTCGACAGAAAGTAAAAACCACAATTTTTAAACAGATTTACCGTATACTGTACTCCTTATTTCCTTTTTATTTCTGTGAAATTCTTAGGTGACTGGGTTATCTATATGTACACGCCCACACCGTTCGCGACCACAGATCAACTTAATCTTGTAAGAAACAAGCTTGCTGAGCATGGAATCTGTGCGCAGATATTTCTTGGTAATTGCAACGAATTAGCTATGAAGGGATTATTGAAATAAATTACATTACCAAGGCCGTAGCACGCTATAATTGCACTCAGACCAGAACCTGATTTCAGCGCCTCCACATTCAATTCAATTCATCAACTATTGCACTAACTATTATGAAGTAACTATGCAGTATCTTTAGAGAACAATAATTTTTGTATACAGTCTTTATCTATTATATGTATGAATGGTGAAATAACCAAAACCTACGATGTAATTTGTCTCCTAGAACCACTGCTACGGCCCTGTATCAGTACTACTCATACAAAATTTACTATATCGGAATGTCAAGAAATGTTTAGTACCATTTTGTTGGTCAAATAAACAAGAGACATGAAAAATACAATTTCTATTCAGTATGGTGATGTAAGTAAAGTCAGAGCTAGGGACTCGATCGGAATCGTTAACTTAAAACCAGAACAAACTGACCAATAAGGGTTTACTGCATATACAGATTAAGCAAAACCTCAACTTGATGACATGGTTTTTAAATAGAATTGAAATCATAAATCAAGTCAATTAAATATTTATGGTCACACGGAGAATGGAGACCACTGGTTCTCAACCTTTTAACAACCGGCAAGATAACAGAATTATTTCGCGGTCAGCCGATGCTAATGTAGATAGAATTTTATTTATCGAATCTAATGTTTTAAAATAACAGTGGAAATTTCTCGAATTGTGTAGCGGTATAGTCAAGTGAAAGCATGGTGAAAGCTTTCGCGGATCGGCGCCGGCCCACTGCTGTAGACCACTGGTCCTCAAAATATTTTGTCTTATTTCCCATATTCATCTAATATCTGAATGCCATGCAAACCTTTCAAATTGTTCAAACTATGCATTCCAACTTATATACGTTCAAACTAAGCCTGCGCGGACCACTGACAGATGCTTAGAAATGCAAGCATCAGTCATATTAAATAAGTTAGATCTTTATCGTTGAATGAATCCACAATCAATTGAAAATTTATTTAAATACGAATCTAGCTAATTTGCATAAAATAACATTCACTGATAAACAGCATAGACAATGCCGAGAGGAGTGAAAAGCTACTGGTATAGTTAGCCACTGATATAGGTACAATAAGAATTTTCCGGAAATCTCGGTTCCGAAGCTTTGTCGAACTAACCAAGGTATTGCACTATTTCACTCAATAATGAAAAGGTTTTTAACAAATAATATTACCCTTCAGTGCCTTCAAAGAAACAAGTCGGATTTCATGGGCGCCAAAATTGAAAAGCTATTTCAATAGTAATCTGTAGCATTAAAGGAAAAGTGGTAAATAGCTTGACTTGGTTCAAAATCTTCAAATCTGATCTCTCGTATATGAGAGAATTCGATTCCGCCTTTTCACAATCTGATCTATATGAAATAATTAATGCATTTCCGCCTATTCGCAATCTCATCTATATGAACCCCCCCGTTTCCGTCTATTCATAGTCTCGTCTATAATATTGAATGGCATAATATAATGCTACGTGGCCTGCTATTAAAATTCAGTAAAAGATTGTAACACTGTAAAGAAGCAGAGGTAGACAGCATTCACACAGATATACAGTCGTCAGCAGTAAATTATTAGTAATCCGATCACAGAGAGTTTAGATCCGAGTTTTCTTTGCTCATGCAATACTCTGGGATTCAACTGACGTTTATGCGACCTGTTGAGTATTCAAATTCCTGGGAAATTAGTAAGGGTTAACTCTAATTCCTCTGGTCCCAGGTTTTCTATGATCATGCATAATTCTGAGATTAAATTTGCGTTTATTCGACCAGGCCTACCGTCGATTATTTAAATTTGTATAAAATTGTTAGGTGTTATTAATTCCTCAGAATCGAGCAGTCGAATTTTTTGGGCTTCAAAATTGAAAATCTATTTCAATAGCAATCTATAGCCTGAAAGGAATAGTGGTAAATAGCTTGCCTAGGTTCAAAATCTTCAAATCTCATCTATATGAAAGAATACGTTTCCGCCT